>JASSUY010023597.1:14898-58780 GCA_032466535.1 Forpus xanthops | reverse complement strand
TCCATCGCTGGCGGTGTTCAAGGCCGGGTTGGACATAGCCTTGGGTGACATGGTTTAGTGGGAGGTGTCGCTGCCCAGAGCAGGGGGTTGGAACTAGATGATCTTAAGATCCTTTCCAACCCTAACCATTCTATAATTCTATATCAAGACACAACAGCAGTGATAGTTGAAGGTTTGGGTTAGTCACCAGTTTGCACTGGTTTTTTTTCAGTTGCATGCTTTAGGGTAAATTGTTTCTTCCAGTGTTTCAGTCACATTTTTTTTCTTCTGTAGTTCTTTCAGTTTGCGTCATCTACTATTGCATAGTAAATTATTTGTTGAATGAAACCTTGCTGAAATGATTTATACAGTACTTCTCTGCTTGTAGATACTTAATTTTGAAAGCGACATTTTTCTGTCTTGGTTGCTTTCATTGGCCCATATGGGGTCACTCAGGACAGGCAAGGTGCCAATTGAAGCTGAGCTCTGCTGTGCTACTCGAGTTGGTCTTGTCAGTATGATCTTGGTAGAGTAGCTGAATAAAATGGCAGCAGGCATTTGATTTTTCCCATCTGGTCTGTAGGCTAAATTCAGACTGGCAGCACAGGGAAGTTACTAGATTTCAGTTCAGGGACTTGCTGCCTTTGAAAAGATGTGGTGTATAGTGCAAGTGTTTCTATCTTATAGCAGCTATTTAAATGAAAAGCTCTAGTCCTCATCTCACTAACTAAAAGTGAAACACATCATATTTCAGGGTGTGATTTGCCCTCCTTTCCCAGGGAATTATCCCACCATGTCTTGCCCACAGTGCCTGGCATATCACTGGGGTGGGTGATGCTCTCTGCAAATCACTCTTTCTCTTTGGGGTGGTCAGTGGCTGCATCAATGCTGTGCATTCTTGTGTTATATTGGAGCTCTGCCACTGCAACACAGGTGTGAAATCTCCCCCAAAAGACTAGTGGTGCAAATTCTTGCACACTCATTACAGAAGGTCATTCAGCAGTTAGGCAGCTTTCATCTTTTACCATTAGTGATGCCAAGGGGCATGTTGTGTAATACAGACAGGGGCATCCCCTTCCCAGCAGCTTCGGATCTGTTGAGGTAGGTTTCCTGCTGGTGTGTGATGGATGTGGTGTGGTTGTGGTTTTTTCTTTTCTCAGTCTCCTCTGAAAGGCAGTAAAACAAATCATTTTAATTGCATGCTGCAAGGTGCTTTTAGCTTGTTATCAGACTTTGGTTATAGCTCTCAGTGGAAAAGGTATATAATATATGTCAGAGGGGAATCACATCGATAGCCTTTGTCATGATATGCTGTTCTGTCCTTGTACCTACCTAGCATTTTCATTCATCTACATAGCTCATGTTCCTGTGGATGATTTTTGTTCTCTTCTTCCCTGTTAATCTGCTCCCTGCTCACTTATTTTCTTGTGTCTCTTTTGTCTTTCTCTTCCTAATTAAACACATTTGTTTGCTTGGGGTAGTGTTCTTTCCCTAAAAAGAATTGGAGTGTAATTTCTTATGAATTAGAGGGTGAACTGTTGATCATTTTTTCAGTCCAATTTCTTTCACGTCATATCAGGGTGTTGGTTTGTTTTTTTTTTCTGATTTCAGCAATGCTGTGCAGATCCTTAAATGGTTTTTAAGCCAGCCAGGTATCATCACGTGAACATGGGGTTTGGATAAAATGCTGTCTTTTCAGGTCCTTTCTGTTTTAGTAGCCAAGAAAAGCTGAATGAATGCTTTTCCTCTCCATGGCTGTATTCCTTCCTGCATCGCACCTAATACCTTCCTCCCTTCTTTGTTAATCTTTTTACATCTTCATTGACAAACAGTATCACCATGTCAATGACAGTGTTACCGTGTCAAGGACTGCTTCATCTTGGTCATGTCACCTCTTGGAGAGCAGCGTGTTAGAGCTGACTTGAAGCTTTGGTGGCAATAAGGTGACCATGGTGCTGTTGACACTGTGGTACTCTGCACATCTGCTGCTCTTCCAACACTTCTTTCTGTGTCTGATGCTCTTTTCTGAGTAATCAGCGGGATACAATAAATCCTATCAATTTGGACTCTGGCAAAATCCAAGATACTATTTCTGATCAATTCTTTAATTTTTGATATACAACAGATATTAGAGAATAAGTGCATGTTTCTGAGATACCACGAGGTCACTTTTCTCCCTCCTCTTTGCTTACCAACAATAGTTGGTAAGCTCTTAGCAGCATAGTTCTCTGCTGCACTTCTTCCTTTGTATGAGAAAAAACCTGATGCTGATTTTCAGTTCCATTATCTTGCCAACCTGCCTGCATCCAAACCTAGGCAGTGCCAAGCTGTAGTGAGAGGTCCACCTAGAGGGAGCCCATTCCCAGCCAGAATGACTGAAAATGTGTTTTAACTTATGTATCTATTCTCACATTACACTTCAGGGAGTTTCTGCTTTGTGATAGTTAAATAAATGAGAAAATAACATGTAGCAAAATAGAAAGTAACTGTAGTAATTTGTACTGCCAATATTAGAAGGGTGTTTTATCTTGTTCTGTTCAAACATGTGCCCAAACTGAAGCTGCCTTATAGTTACAAGAATACATGGGGTATTTATGTACCTGACAGGCTGTCAAATGTGAGCAGTTCTTTCACCACAGTATGCAAGTATACTTATTAGTTGTGTTCCTTCCTATGTGCCATCTAACAGTCTCTGCCTGCATTTAAAAACTAATTCAGTGTGGATAGTATATACAAATGATTTTTTAAAAGGCTCATACATCAATATTTTTGAACTCTGTTTTAGTTGTGTCCTATTCAGCAGAATGTGTACTCCGCACTACTAAGTCAAAAAGTCAACTTACAGCTGTCTGTAACAGTCAATTTACTTACGCCGAGGCCTTTGCTGAGAGTTTAGTAAAGCATCTATTCAATTTTAATGGGAAATACTGGCATGTTCCAAGAACGTAAAGGGCTTCAGCATTTGATCTAGTAAATCTACAAAGGGAAATAGGTATGAGCTTGTGTTAAAGCCTACAGCTACTTAGGAAACATTTAAATAATGCTTAAATAACGGAAGTTAATAGTAGTTAATAATAGAAGCTAATAATAGTAGTTAATAATGCTTAAATGATAGAAGTTAATGGTGTGGCAAATGACTCTTTGGATACTTGTCCAAGCCAATATTTAAGTCTTTAACTCCACAAATCTTGGGGTACGTGTTTATGGGTTGTTTCACTTTCTTTTATGTACACCATGGTGGATGCTGTGTTACAAAGTAAAGTGCTCAGGTCTCCAAGTTAAGTATATGGATTGCTTAAACTCTGAATAGATCACTTGCCCTCTTTTCACCTATGTACGTGGTGTTGCCCAGGACCAGCCCATGCATGGCCCCAACTACAGGGTCATAAGGTACCATACATTTCACACCTTGAGCTGCAGGGATTAGTTCTGCTCAAAAAATAAGGCTACCTGACCACTGACTCAGTTTAAAAAGTCGGGTGCTATTGTCTGGTTCTTGGAAGTAGCTTAGGAAATTAGTAACAAGAAGTAGTGTGATAATGAAGGAGACACTATGCACTTCTCTAGACTAATAACGATTGCTCAGATGATTGTGTCTGCTCTCTTAACAATCTGCTTATTATTAATGGTGCTTTTTTGGTTTTGTTGTTTGTTTACAGGGATAAGGAAGAAGAACCACACTCCTTTAATCCAAACTACACTTGGTAACTCCAAACATTCATCCTAAAAACTGCTTCTACAGTTTTCTCTTTTTCTTTTTTTTTTGCTTCATCATACAGAACAAGTGTGTAAGTTTCTTATTTTCTCCTAAATACCCCCCCAATTTGGGAGCATGCGTACATTTCATTATGTGAGCAACACTAAATTACTGCATTATTTTCTGCAAAACTGTTTTTATATGGAAGCCAATATGCAGGCTTCAGGCATTGCCTCTGTGCTGGTGCCTAGCAGTAGTAGTGCAACTACAGCTGTTTGTAAAACACAGGGTGTAAATGCAGCAGTGTTTCCATGTGAATAGATGCTTAGCTTTGTTCCGGTCCCTGGAACATGTTGTGATGATCCAGTGTGGCCCCACAACTCTTAAAAATAAAACAAAAAAGCCCTCCGCTCCCTGCCCTTGCAGAAAATGAGGGTCTTCCCCATAGGGTTCATGACGATTCATGATCACGTCTAGTTTGTACTCTGAACTTCTGCGCTTGGAACTGCAATTGGAGAGATCCATAGTGTTCAGGTTATCCTTTAGTGTTTATGTTTTGGCATGGTTCAAAACAGATTGTGTGAACGTCAGAAAACACATTTGATTGCTTTCGTTTTCTGTTAGCTCCTCTGTACTGTGCTGAACATCACAAGTTGCCTTAATTATGACAGCGTTTAAATACTGGAAAGCCAGAAATGGAATGTAGTATTTTTAAATGCTGGTTCTAAAGGAGAGGACAGCATTTATTTCTCTTTAAGACAGCAGTCTATTCTTCCTGAAATTGCAACATTGCAGAAAACATAAACTTAGTGATTCCCCTGTGGGAGTTATTTAATGTTACAGCCCCAAGTACTTGTTTCTTTAGCAGATTTATCTGAGGACTGCATCCACACTGTCTGTATTTGCTAAGAAAATGTTTCCCTTTTGAACAAGAAAATAGAAAATAAGGTGACTAAAATGCAGTGATATGTATGTCCATATGTCAAACTCTACTTAAACCGATACTTTTGTTGACAGCAACCAGTTCATCTCAGCAAAAGACAGTTGTTACCATGATAGTAAAACTGAAGTACAGTAGAGAGTTCTCTGCCCAAAATCTCAGTTCAGGGAAGCACTTTGGGAAGCCAATAAATGTATGGTCAAACCTAAATTATTTAGCATAAAGTTTTCTTGAGATAGCATGGCGGTGTTCAAGGCCAGGTTGGACATAGCCTTGGGTGACATGGTTTAGTGGGAGGTGTCCCTGCCCAGAGCAGGAGGGTTGGAACTAGATGATCTTGAGGTCCTTTCCAGCCCTAACTATTCTATGATTCTATGTTCAAAATTCAGAAACTAAATGCAAAGCTCGCAAGCCTGTACTTCAGCATTTGCCCACAGGTAGGACTTTCCTGTGCCTGTTCTCACGGTTTCCTGCTGCTAAGGAAGGTTCCAGGTTTTCCATTCTTAAAGAAAGCCCAGGTTTTCGTTTTCCTGAGTAACTCACAGAAAACGCAGCCACAACTGTTTTTAACCATACATGTGAGATTGTATATCAACGCAATTAGATTACAGGCACTAGTTGAAATAGCCCTCAGGATGAAATGCACTGCCACTATACAGATAGTGAGTGATTTAGCATGTATCCTCTCATTTATCTTCATCATTATGGAAATCTAATGGAGAAATGATATTCTAAGCCTTCCTAAAGAGCTTGGCATGCCCAGCTAGAGTGTGTAGTGTATAAACTTAACCCCCATGCACTTTGCTTTACGGTCTACAGTTGCGAGCTGTAACTTCCTACTGGGATTCAAGCTGAATGTCTCTTAAAGAAAATGAATGCTGCTTCACCATTTTGCTGACTGATAAGTCTGTCAACATTACTAAAGCATCAGTATTAAACAGAACAGTACTTTGGACTGCAGGACAGTGCAGGTACCAGAGTAGATCGTTCCCTGTGACATACACGTGTATGGTATGTACATCGTAACACTAGCATCTCTGTTTAAACATGTTTCTGTCCTATCTTTTCCTATATCGGTGCTCAGAGTGAGGTTTCACGTTGCAGTTTACAAGATATAGGTTTGCACACACAAACTCAGGGTTTACAGTTTCACCGAGTGTACTTGGAAGGAAGAAAATGCACAAAACCCAAGTGCCCGGGATTTCAGGGGGTATTTGAAGGGGGGAAATGTTGCAGGGATTATTTAACTGCCTGTGGAGACGAAAGCAATGAAATGAGGCAATGCCAACAGCTATTTCTTTTCTCAGGGGAGATTTCTTCAGTGGAAAGTGTCAGTCCTAATGTCAAAGCGTGTCTGCTTAATATTGTTTTATGAGTAAAGAGACTCCATGTTTGCAACAAGGGGTCAGTTTTGCAAGGAGCTTCGCAGACTCAGTCCAGCAAAGCCTTCACATGCTGTTCCAACTTCAAATATCCAAGCAGATTCCTGGGATTTTCAGTGGAAGCACAATCTTTTCACCATTCAATGCAGTGCTTTGCTGGACTTGGCCCAGAGCACTGAGTGCCTTGCAGACCTGAGTCCCAGATTCTTCACTATGCATGTATAAAACCAGAGCGCTGGGCTTGAGTCTAGCTGGGCCCAGCAGTTAATGCCACAAAAAGTTGCCGGAAAATATCCAGTAATATGGTGCTCCTCCGTGTATACACGGTGAATTTCTTCAGCTGATGGGGTGGTGTGTAACCACATATCTTGGATTAGTGTCAAGCCCTCTGTGTCAAGCTGCTAGTATTATATGTTTCCAGGTGCAGTCATAGCATGTTACAGCTGAAATTCAACCATGTGCAAAGCAGAGAAAAGTCCTGTGCATCACTCGAGTTCCGTCCTAGCCCTGCTGTCAGGGTTTGGGGGCTGTGGCCACTGGCCAGCCACTTCCATGTGTTCTATGTCAGGATGCCAACGCAGAGTTTGAGCTGGACTGGAGTGATGCACAAATACTGTTCTAGTCTTTTGCGGCAGAGTTGGTTTCATTTAGTTAAATTTAATCCTTGGTGAATCACTTGGTGAATGATTAAAAATGTATTTATGGGTTGTGTGGGTTTGTTTTTCCCTCCTTGTCTGCATTCAACGCTACCTTTACTCTCTAGTGTTGATGGCCAAAGTGTCATTCCTTATGCTTAGAAACTACCATTAACTCGTGGCTACCTGCAAACACGTACTTTTAAAATGCTTGTGTTTTTCCCCTTTTTCTGTTTCTTTTTTTCTTTTCTTCTTTTTTTTTTTCCCTCTTTTCTTTCTCCTCCCTTTTTTAAGGGGTGGGTTATCACTGTAAAGATATTTAAAAGTGCAAGTGTTAAGTAAGTCTAATGATTGCTAAGAGGATGTGGATGGTATGTCTGATGAGAGAGCAGTGAGCTATGAGGCAAAGGGGAAAATGCTGTGTAGACATTGTGCTGATGATTGTTGCCTGAGGGGGGGAGGAATAAACAAAAGAAGAGACAAATGGACTCTTTGAGCTGCTCTCAATGTGGATGCCGCTGTGGCAAGTGCGTAGCTGAAGCTCCAAGTGATCCCGCTGCAGGACGCGGTGAGTCTGGGATGGAAGGACAGCAGAGTCGCTCTGAGAATTGCACTAGCAGTGCGTTGCACCTCGGGAATGCTTCAGCGCATCATGACCAGGCGGGAAGGACTGTCTGAAACCGCTGAGTACCAAAGCTTGTAACTGAATGAGTTAGCATTTGTATTATGTTGGGGTTTTTTGTTTTTGAATGTTACGATAAAATAAAATGTATTTTTCAGTAAAAGACACAGTGCAAGTGAGCCTGCAGTTCCATGATTGCTTGTGTGTTTATGAAGTTACCTTCGCTGTTGTGCAGAATAAGTAACAGAGGCATGACTTGGTTCAATGTGTGAACAAGTAACAGAAGATTTTGCTGGAGAGAAGATCCAAAACCCTGCACTTGGAGTCTCTGTCCCTGTGTAAGTCTCTTTCTAACCTGATCTCCCTGTTCATTCTGCCCTCTTGGGATAAAAGGAAGTCGGAGGTATTGTTTCATTTGACTCTCTGATTATTCGTTTTTTTCCCAGATATAACTTAAATGAATAAGGAACTCCCCATTTTCAGTGGACTTTGGCTAGCAAATGGGTTCAGGTATCCAAAGAACTGCATCTTTGTCCGATGTAATGTGTTCAGAGAGTGATTGGTCGGTGACTAACTTTTTTCTGCTCCTTCTCAATGTTATTTTCATTGTCTAATATTATGTTGTGATCAGAAATAGGGGGACTTAATTAGTGGATAGCAGTATTGCTTGAATTATTGCTAGGAAAAAACTTTTATTGCTTTTGTGTGTTCCTGCTACCCTAACAGTGATTGAGGGGCTTCCTGATGTTAAGTCAAATCCAAATGCTTACAAAAGCACAAGTCAAGCACATGAAAAATCACAAAATGAAAGCTAAAAGATTAGTTCTGAAGTTTTAAAGAACACTTCTCAGTATGTAAAGGGCACATAATCATCTCTTAATCACATGCTATAAATGCCTGAAGGAAAAAAGATTCCCACGTCATCATTTATTCTGCAAGTAGTACAATGTGAAAACATCTATAGTTGAATTTACTGTATCTTTCCAAGACATGGCAACACGGTCTTCCTACTTGGATGGAAGCACAAGTTTACTGGTAAAACAGTGGTTTGGTGTTTGTGACATGCTCTCTCTGGATTCTTTGAAATATGTACCTTAGCATTGCATTTAGGATAGGTGTCATCAGTGCCAATATAGAGTTAGTGTTTCCTATACAGAGATACAATTGGATTAATTGGCAGACCCAAAAGACTTAAGAGTGGAATGCGCATAGTTGTTGAAAGGACAAATAGGGAAAAGAACTGGGGAAGAGCACAGCCACATGGGCTTAGCTCAACAGGAGCAAGCTGAGCAACTGTAGGAGATCAGAGGACGAGGAAAACAGAACCAAATTAATAGTGGGTGTGTAAAGCAGAGATCATTTTTCTCAAACTAGAGAAGACTGAAATTGCAAAGGGACTTGGGGTTGTTAATAGGAAAGTCTGGGAGCTGCTCCTTTTCTCCAAGAATAGCTCCTGGAGCCTGGTTTCGTTCAACTTTTGTATTGAGCTCTTCACAGCACTGACGGTTTCTCATGGTAGGTGGACATATTAAGCAGAAACCTCTACACAAGGGAGGTCAAAATAAGCACACCGTGAAATGTGAACTCTAACCTTTCCCAAAGGAGCCCAGTAGTAAAAGCACCTATTCTATAATTGCCATCATCTTGGATTGTTGCTATTGTCTAAGGTGCAATTGCAATGTGCATCACATGGGCTTGTAACTCCTAAAGCATATCCATACTTAAAAACTGCATTTTAAAATTGCACTCTCTGAAAGTCCAAGGTGAAAGTTTAAACACCTCTTTTGCTATTGGGTTGCTTTTTTGGACATAGCTGGATTATCATTGGACTGTTCTTTCTGTGGTTTCTAATTAGAAAGGACTGAGCATTTGCTTCTCTAAAATTCACGTATGAATTGTTGTTTAATAGTCACCATTGCTGATTATTTAAAAGTATGCATAACAGTCGTTATGAGAGATGTATGCTGAGCATTTGTGATTAATCCCCACTGATGTGATAGACACTCATAGTGTTTGCCTTGGTTGTAACCCTAAGTGTGTTTTCACTTCAAATGCAGGCTTAAGCAATGTATTAATTTCACCTTATTTTTAGAAGATTTTTAGTTTTGTTTTTTTCCGTAGCTATGGAGCCCACATAAGGAAGCCATGGCCTTCCATTACCCAGCTGTTGGACTAAATGCCTTCTGGAATCCCCATTATGTCCAGCTGTTAGGGTCAGATGGCTTCAGAAGCAAGTGTATTGCTGTGGTAGCAGAGGGTATCCATGAGGACACATATTGCTTCTCAAGGATCAACAGAGGCTCCGTTTGATTTAGTTACGAGGGATGTTGTCAAAGCTATGGAAGCCCCAGAATTGCCATCATAGTCTGTCTGTCCCATTCTGGGGTGGATGGGCACACAAGTTTCCTCAACAAGCTGTGACAGAGCTTGATGAGGAAATAACAAATCCAAAGGCACAGATCAGTATCTCTGGGAGCCTTGACATATCGGTGCTAAACAGACCTGTGCATTTCACTTGAAGAAGCACACCTGGTGCTGTTGACCAGATCCTTGGCTGAAGCCAGATTATCTTCTGTAATCAGACAATATTTTATGCTATGCTTTTTTAAAAGTGAGCATGGATGTTAACATTATTTTTATGTGTCAAAGGGCCCTATTTTGCAGGCACATGTTCAGAATGGTCTTAGATTTGATAAACTTGAGAGAGAGCAAGCCTTGCAGTGGGATTGCTAGTATCAAACACAGGTCAAACAGCTACAGATTCTGCTATCTAGAAACTCTTTATTCTGACTTTGGCTTGTGCAGTCATGTATGAGCCTGGCAGATTGCTGACGCAAATGAGGATGCAGAGCTGAGGTTGTCATCTCTTGGTATCTGAATTCTCTACAAGTGAAATAGTGATGATAGCTATTTCTTTGTGCCACTCATTGTCCACACTCTATATTTAGGGTGTCAGATCACTGCAGAAGACCGCCTCTTTCTATGTGTGTGAATAATTAGCTCTGCTCTTATTTTTGTTTGATGTGACATGAATAACAAGTAGTAATAACAAATGTGAAAGCTTGTCTTCAGTTTCAGTTTCTTAAACAGTAGTGAAGGGACCAAACAGTGTCGACAAAATAGAGAGTACAGACTTTGAGCATGGATATTGAGGGAAAGAGACAGCTTTGTGGGAGCCTTCCTGGAAGGACTGTGTTTGGGGAGAGAGAGGGGAAGTTTGGAAGGGAGGAAGGAGAAAGTACCCCTCATTGAGGGAGGAGTTAGGAGGAGATGGAATGCCCAGGGATGGGGTGTCAGTAAAACCTTCAGCAGAGAAGTGAAAGAGGGCATTTAAAGCTAAGGATGAGGAGCAGGCTTGCTGACAGTGCTGACCATGTTGTGTTACAGGGCGGTGTCACTGCCAGCACTGTTGGTATTGCTTTGGTCTTGACTCATTTCTAGTGGCAACACTGGAGAAGTCTCATCTTTCCTCTAGGCAGAGGATTTGGAAAGGCACCTCCGGATGTGCTGCATCCTGCTCGGGGCTCACATCAGCCGCTGGAGATACTTCAGTCTCTTGACTAGAAGGGGACAAGTGGGTGTCCAACTCACATTATTGACTCCTAGGTGGGGGTGAATTAAATAGTTCCTTTTGCCCCTACAAGGACCATTCCTTTCCCAACAAGTGGCTTTCGCAGCCCAGAAGGTAACAGACAAAAACTGAGACTGAAAACAAAACATTTTTTTTCACTCTGTTTTTACCTGGTTTATTTATGCTTTGACTAGAAGTGTGTCAGCATTTTCAGGAAAGACAACAAGCAGACTGCTTCACCCCATTGATAGCCTGATTTTTGCAGATTTCTGCACTCCCAGTTTTTTACAGCACAAAAGAATTTGGATTTCTTTTTACTTCTTGTAGTATGTTGTTTTGTTTTGGTTTTTTTTTTCCCTTCTTTTTCTCCATGAAATCCATGAGTTTTTCCTGCCTGGCTTTGTTTGGTTTAAAAAAAACAATTGTTCCTGGCTTTTTATTTTACTTTTATGTGACCAGCAATCACCCACCTTGTTGTATACAAATGAATCATGTCAGAGATCAGCTGAGCAGGGATGAGGTATATTCTTTCCTAATCTGCAATGCTGTTGTAAATGTAAAACATATTTCTTTTTTACACAGTTCCTATGAAGACGCTGCTTGAATGAGCAAAAAGGTACAAATCATTTTAATCAAAGGAATCGTATGAGTGGTGATAACTTTTTTGCAGTGAAATATGAGTAGAACCTACTGAGAATAAAATGTTCTGGCTCTGCACAGGCTTCATTAGGCTGTGCATTCAAAATGGATTTCCTTCAGGACCCTTTCTTTCATCATAGTTCAGAATAGCCTTAGCGAATGCTCATTTTTGAGATACACCTGCCTTGATTACACATGGGCAGAAATCTTCAGGAGATAACCTTGAAGAGCAGCAAGTGTTGCCTTAACTCTTTCCCTGGTGATAACTACAGAATTTATAGCAGAGTTAAGGCAACCATAAGTACAGGAAGTGTTACCCCACATTTTTAATCAATTGTATTTAACCATAGCAGATAATAAAAAAAAAAAAAACCAACAGATAAATAATAATAACAATCAGGCTCTGTCTGCTTAAAAAAAAGCAAATCCTTTAAAATCATGTAAAATAAAACCTGCTTTTTTGTAAACAGGCAATACTGAGTAAGCAGGAATTTATAGTCCCATTTAGATGTTAATTGTACTTCAGTATTTGAGGGTTGGTCAAAGGCTTAAACCACCTAAATACTTAAAAATATATTCATAAATAATCATTCTTTATACATCATAATTGTTCTTACTGCATGTCAAAACCATGGACATTGGTGTTCCCCAAGAAAATAAAACAAGGGATTATTTTCTCTTCTGGCACAAAAAAGTAAAAATAAAGAACTAGCAGCACCCTTGAGGGAGTGCATGGAATACTACCAAATTGGTCTGTACTTGCCTTAGCTATCTTTTCTTTACAAAAGTTTTAAATATAGGTTAACATGTAAACACACTGCACACACTGAGAGTTTGATCCTGGCCTGTTGAAATTCCCATCCAAAATTCCCATTAACTGTGACACCAGATCAAGCTCCAAGTTAGTACGGTACATACAAACTGAAGTCATTGAGGGAGCCACGGCTGCAGGAAAGCAAAACCTCAGGTGCTTGCTTCAAAACCAGCTGCTGGAGGAATCAGACTTGGTGCCGATGACCTTCTTGCACATGTTGGAGTTCTCTTGATGGAGAGGGTATTCGTTGCCTGCCAGTAGTTCTGCCTTCCCCCTCCTTGCAGTGTATCGTCTGCCTGATGGTAGACTTTCATACTTAGTCACATAACTCCTATGAAGACACAAAATGATTTGCCTGGCATTAACAAATACATGCAAAATCTGTTCCATGTAGGTGATGCTAGAGATAAACACTTTACATACAGATTACACTTCCACCATGTGTAGGGGTGATCAGAAAGTGTTCTAGTATCTGAAAAACAGCAGATACTGTTTTCTTACGATTTCTGGAGATGTTAGGGTTCTTTAATGCATCTCAGGCTTACCACCTTTTGGATCGGAAAACTTGAATGGAAATCTGGCACAGGCTCTGCAAATGTTATTGCCCCTAGGTCTTAGCAACTAGGGATTAGGAGGAAGTAGTAAACCCACTCTCTCACATGGCAATACAATTGCACTGGAAAGCATCTTTTTCATCTTATTGTGCTGTTGGTTACCTTTCAGGTAAGCTAGTGCCTTAATAAAATATGACAGAACATGACAGTTGCAAGAACTTAACACACCAGGTACATTTGTGGATGCCAGTAAATAGAAGAAGATGAAAAAAACTTTCCACTTCAGCTAGTTTATAGCTATCCACTTCATCCCTCAACAGTGTAATAGAGAACTCCTGCTGGCAGAGTTTCAGGTCACTATCAGAACTAGTCATATGTGAGTGGCACATTGTGATCCTCAAAAAGGTATTTTTTGAATCTCAGAGGTTGGAGACAGGGGAGAATGGGTTGAGAGAGAGGTTGTAACAACCTACACTGCATCTGACTCTGCTAGGCTGAAATTTGGCCTCTGTTAATTTTCTTGTGGCTGTGAACACCACAACTTTCTGATTCAGCAGCTGGCTGGAAGGAAGCCTCAGAAATTGTGTGCTCTTAGTTCTTACCTGGATGGAGAATCAACTCTGTCCATCTGCATACAGACTAAAAATGGGTACTGCGAAAACTGCACTGTAGAGATGAAGTCTAATGTTGTTTCTACTTCAAAAGTGGCTTCCATGCCAGTTTTCACAAAGAAGGAGTCCACCTCAGTGTTACCAACTATAAACATGGCTACCCTGCAAATAAATTCAGGTATTGCAATTAATTCAAAACACATTAAGAAAGAGGAAATTAAATTGCAAACAATCCCACCATCCATGCATGAAAACTGAAGAAAGGAGCCTATTTTTCAGGTAAAGAAATATAAATTCAGATGAGACCAGTGAGACCTGGTATTATCCAGATGGAAAGGGAAAGATAAATGCAAATGTTCTCCCATGCATATAACTTATGTAACTCATCTGCAAGGTCTTTTATATTTAAATTCTTCTCATTTGGATGACCAGAGCTCAGAAGCCTCTACAGCTGTAGTACGCATTGGGAGTATCTCACCGGTTCTTGATGGTCGTTTTGGATTCCCTGTACCACAGGCTGAACTCCATCCCTCCTGAGATGTCAATGGCCAGGCCACCCAGGAACTCCACACTGACCCTTGGCCCAGACTGCAGCTGGATCTCCTAGAGGATCAGAAAGCAGAGATAACCCCCATTACTGTCTGCAGACCTCAATGGTTTTCTTATTCTCTTTTGTACTGCCATCATGGCACTCATAGTTTTGCAGGAACAAAAAGGAATAGAGGGCTTTTCTGAAAGGGTGGATAAAACATCTCTGATGTACGTCACTCTCTAGAAATTGAGATGAAGCTAAGGCAAGGTGACTTGCCTCCTTCCCCCCTCCACTGTGTTCCGGCTGGCATAATTTCTGCAATGAGTATTACTGCAAGGGGTATTGTGACCTCCATCTCCAAGAGCTACCACACAAGCCTCACAGAGGCTCTGCTGGCAGTCCAGCTAAGTCACTAAACTCATTGCAGCAATGGTGCAGTGCAGTGTGACCTCTGTACACTTGAAGATAGCCCCATACTTGCAGTAGGATGCACAGTACTGCAAGCAGTTGTTCAGTGTGTAGTGGCTCTGAACCCATTGTATGGCAGGAATTATGTCTGCAGTGGTCAAACCCATGAGCTAATGTGCCTTAATTGCCACTATGGATTTGCTTTTAATGCATTTTCAATCAATGATCAAGTGGACTCAGGACTTCCTGAGAGTTCTACTGCTGGACTGGAAACTCATCACGTGCAGCCTGTTTCGGAAGTGATAATATAGCCCAGGGTCATGGCAGCTCATTAGTTTTAAGTTTTGATACCCAGCCAAGATTTTAAGGTTCACTGAGCTTGGCAATCAAACTCACTTTATACAGTTGTCCTGCTTCCCTAAGAACTAGTGGCTTAATTCACCGTTTTAAAAGAGCCATTAATTTGGGAAAAGTTTATTTTGATCACGTCCTTCACATACAGGGCATATCCTCCTCTCTCCCAGTCAGTTTCCTCCCTCCTCCTGGGTTTCGGTGCCTAAGGTATTCTCAGCACATGTAATCTTGCAAGCATTTGTAGGATATATGAATACTCAATTTTCTCCCCCTTCCTCATGTCCAGGCCCTTTGAAAGTTCCTCTTCTCAAGTATTCATTAGCTCAGTGGTTCCAGCTAATGCTGTCCCAAGATTTAAGAAAGAAGCAAGCAGATACAGGCTGGCTTTCTAATCCCTAAAGCAAGGAGCAACATTTAGGGAGGTTTTTATTCAGAGCATTAAAGTTTTCCTGCCATAATCAAGGATTTGGGTGGTTATGATGCCTGTATAGGGCTACTTCACTTTTTAGGGTAAGTAAATCTCTGGAACTATCTCCTTCGCAGAACCAACTTGGCATTCAGTGGCTTGACCCTTTCTGAAGTCAAAGGGAGTTTTTGGTCTGACTGCAATAGGCCAAGGAATACTTTACTTGTCAGTGTCTTTAGGTGTGGAAGTAAAGCTTGTTTTACTTTATTTGACTTTGCTTTTAATTGGGACTGAATTGGTGGGTAACTGTTAATGAGCGAGGAGGTAACAGTATACAGTCTGGCAGAGACACATACACACAACCAGAGGAGCAGGTTTTTAGATGCATTGTCAAATTGCACCTAAAAATATTAGAGTAGGCCTGGTCTGCAGTGTCTGCATAGTTAAAGACTTTAAAGGCTAGCTCAAGTTAAGTCAGTTTTGTCACTGAAACTAGAAGAGAAGCTAAGGAGCCCTTGTCCTGTGTTTTACCAGCTCATCTATTTCCTTATTTGGAGTTGAGTCCTGTCCTTTGCCTC
Source organism: Forpus xanthops (assembly GCA_032466535.1). Taxonomy (NCBI): domain Eukaryota; kingdom Metazoa; phylum Chordata; class Aves; order Psittaciformes; family Psittacidae; genus Forpus; species Forpus xanthops. The sequence goes on along the minus strand of JASSUY010023597.1, from coordinate 43,058 downwards.
ATGTGCAGATCCAATCCAGGCTGATGGGAGGTGTAAATCATAGCAACCCAGCCTCCTCAGGAGCAGTATTCTCCTTTCCCTTCCTATTTTAAGCTTTGTATGTAATTTGTAGTGGAAAATGGGATCTAAAAGATCAAAATTGTTAGTTTGTCACTGTTCAAATGCTGAAATGTGCTGTGTTTCAATAAGAAAAGTTTCCTTATGCACTGCACTGCAGTGCTACTCTAATGCAATGCAGAGATTGCTGAAACAGACACTTGTTTGGGAGCTGGCTATCTTCCACTGGGGTCTGGCTTTCAAATGGATTCTCTGATCTATTAATACAGTATTTAATTTCTCTGTGCTTCTAGCAGGTGTGTTGCCTAGGAGAAATGTTAACACTACTGAACTTTAATGGAGGTACCTTAGGGGTCTCAAAAACAGTTTTATGAGAGTGGTTTATACAGGGAATTATAGAGGGGGAATTCTAACTTCTGGATGGTTATTCTTAGCCCTCAGAGAACTCTGTGAGAATTGCAAAATGCATTCTGTCTTCAGTTGTGGAGTTATGTAAGAAAAGATGTTACAGACGGTGGGCAGGAGCCTAAGCTTTAGAAGTGTCATTATTAACTTGGAAATCACCTCTCCAAAATGTGCCTGTTGTGATTACTGCAGTTGTAGAGTTAATAACTGGGGGGAGAAGGATTTGATAGATTTGACAGCACATAAAGTACTTTCTGTGCAAAAGGATTCTTGTGAACATTCTTACAGGGAAGCAGAATTTTTGTCATTATTTAAAAATACCTTTTCTCAACCTCAGGCTGCACCAGTGCAAAAACATCAACATGAATATTACACAGGATTTTTTCTGACAATTCACTTCCCCTATTTTGAAGTTCCAGTCTTGGCTTCCAAGTCATCCTTCTGAAGTTTGATCTCAAATGTGCTGTTTGTATCTTATGTTTTGGTTTTGCCTGCTCCGAAATCACTGCAGCCAACTGTGGCACACTGAATTTTGGTATCAGAATGGGTGCTGTTTCCCATGCCTGATTTATTTCTTTGAAAGAAGGTAAAACCATGTTTGACTTGTCTACATTATGAATTTATGAAGGGCAAAGTACGTCCACATTGGCCAGGGAAAGTGGAGGTAGTACTCAACTATCAAAAAGCTAGGTTAATTATGTCTCACTTGCACAGTTTTTCCTCAGTTCCAGTGCTACATCATTCACACTTCCATTCTGTCAGCATTTTCTGATACAGTTGTAATCATAGTTCAACTGTAGGTTGACAGGTGAGGGCACTTACAATGAAGCTTAACTGTGTTATGTGGAAGTGCCCAAACCATGTTGATGTTGCTATCAACCTGGAACCTATCTGTAAGAGCATTCTTAGGAAGATATGCTGTGTTTAAAATGCAGCTCATCCTGAAGCTGTGTTCAACAGCTCTTCAAATATTTTTTGTCTTTGTGGGGTGTAGAGGCAAGAACAAGTGCCTTTTTGGTTGTGAGCACACACTTTCAGTTGTGTCCACTACTTGAGTCCCAAAGAGCTTAGGCAGCAAGTGTGATAGTGGCAACCAAAGAGAGAAAGCAGGTGGGATCCCACCTCATCACGCTGCTGCCCAGGCTTCCAGAGAGTCAGTGACTGACTGAAAACATTACACCCTGGTGCTGTTAAAAATGAGATGTAATCCCAGCCCTGGTGTGCCCCAGACTTCTGTAGGGTTCTCCAAAGATGAGGATTGGAGAATCTGCTGGCTGGCAGAGCTCTCAGGGTGCCCAGCCAGCTGATTCAGCCAGGGTATGTATGGAGCTTGGTGCATGAACAGCAGTTGGAAATATTTAGTTTTGTAAACACTAAGCTCATATGCTCAGGACTGAACATGATTATCTTTCTCACCTCTGCAGTCTGTTGAATAGGTCATGATAAAGCTTTTGCCAATAAACTGTGTGAACCATAGAGTATTGTTGGACTGAACTGTAGCCAGCCAATATGTGCTGACTACGTATGTCTAGAGGGCTACATGGAAAGTTCTCTAGACTTTTAATAGTTATAAAGGGGCTGAGCTAAGTTCAGGAAGGGGAAGGCTGCCATGTGCAGGGGGTATTTCAATGTAATTTTGATCAGTGTTTTTTCTCATCATCTGCTTTTGGCATTTTCTTTTGCCAAGAATTAAAGGGGAAAAGCAAAAAGTAAAGTTTGAGAGCAGATATTTCATGAGCTGAGTGCTGCTTATGGTTAAATCCACAGGTTCTAAGGGGATTCCTGTTTGGGAAGAGAAAAATATCAAACCGAGTGCTGGCCCTGCACAGTTGTGTAAAAGCTACATAATCCTCGTTTTAATTCCTTGGTTTGCCTAGCAATAAGGTTAAGGACCTCTTACCATTGTTGTTTGAAGGTTAGTTATTTGGGAAAGTTCGAGTACCAGTGGGTCATTCACTCTATACCTGACAGTTATTGCCTAATTGGATGTAAGGTGTCTGGACCACTTGTGAAGAGAAAACTTTAGGTGGTCACATGGGACAATACTCTATTATCAGAAACTGTGGGAGGTGAGGCCACAGTTGGTAGCAATAAGAGTTTCCTACAGGAAACTCGGTTGGATTCGCTTTTATTCAGTGTTACTTTGTTTTCTAAAATGATACATGTTCTCACCTTTGCTCTAGATTGCTTTCATGTAATTTCACTCTGTTTCTTAAGACCTGTGACGTTTCTATTGCTTACATAGTAAGTGAAGCCCATGTAACATTGATCAGGTATAGTAGCATGAAAAAGAAAGAAAATAAGATGCCCCACAACAATGGTGTGGGGGAGGGAGCATCTGTGCTTAAGAGACAGGAAAAGAAGCAAACAGTGTGCTATCAGTACCTGTGAGTAGTCTGTCAGGAGGATAAGTCCTTTCACCACGTTAATGAGATCTCCAGTTGCGGAGAGCATTTTAGACATTAAATCACCATACCCTTGGAAAAATGTAACTGGCCTGAGCTGGACATCGAACAGAATGGCTGACATGCCAGCAAAGGAGTCCAGGTTTTCCTCGCCTTCATCAGGAGTTGCAGCTATTATGGACTCCAGACCTTGAGCTTCAATCACCACCTAAGAAGCAATAGTGATACAGAATCAGCAGAAAATCCTGCCTGACCCAAGCTGTTAACAACCCTACACATTTTCTTAATGTTTATGAGCCTGACTCAATTTTTTGTAGTTGTAGATTAAATTAAGACTTAAAGGAACTAAGTAGAGCCGCTAGGAAAAAAAAAAATGAAATAATCTCATAGCATGATTCTTCCTTTTAGATGCAGGCAGAATGATTTGCCCACAATGTAGATCACAATCTCTAGCATACTTTCAAACAGAATTTGCTTTATCCATATGACTGTTTTCCACAGACACCTGGAAGGAAAACCCAAAGATGTTCTACTGCACAATTTTTGTCCAGCAGAGATTTAAGAGCATTGTAATATTGGAAATACTTGCCAACATTAAGAAAAGCCCAAACTAGAGGCATCTCATTTAAATCTCTGATTCTTGCATTTGACCTATTCCTTGTATTTCTATTCTGGGTTATACCCAAACAAACTTGCAAAGCTTTTACTGATTATGTCAAGTTAGCAGTACAGGCTTTAACCAGAGTCAGAACTTGATACATGATACAGAACAAAACACCTGTCTTTTTGTATACGTGAACATGTGCCTTATTGGCTGTTGTTTCATTTGCCCTGTTACTATCTTGCTCCCTGCCAAGTGCAGCAAACTTAAGCATTAGCTGAATTGATTTAGAAACTGTAAGAGGCCCACATACTGGTAGAGTTTTCATACACAGTGTGGCAGTTACCTGGATGGCATGAAGTTCAGCATTTCTATCAAAAATTCGGATATTCATGTTACTTCGCCTTAAAATGCCAGAACCGGAATAGAGGATGTCAAGGCTGTACGTAGATGATACATCTGGACCACCTTAATTAAAAAAGGAAGAAGGTACCTGTGACTAAACTAGTGGATTAATCAAGTGTTTGGGAATACGAGTAGGGCTAAAAGGCAGTTTTGTGGTTACATACGTGTAATATAGCCAGAGTAGGCAGAGGAAGAGCCCATTTTGGAGAAGCGATCGTAGTTATGAGCACGCATGTCCTTCAGAACTTGCCGAATTGTTTTGCTGTGGTATTTCAAAGCAAACAAACAAATGAAAACATAAGGACACAAAAATGTTACAGTACGAAAGTATTCCTGTTCTGTAGAAATTCCAAATTTGAAAGAGGCTCAATTTCCTAATATGAAAGAAGCTCTTCAAAACCCTCACATTTTCACACTAAAAATCTGCCCTAACCCAGAGTGTCTTTTCCAATTGAGCTACTCTTTACAGTCATAGATAGAAAGGCAAGCAAATGTCTTGCTTGAAAATCAGTGGTGTTGGGAAGAAGAGATATTTTGACCATTTTTATCAGTGCTATGATGTCTAGAATTTTCTAAGCCACACTGAAAGAATTAAGACCAACAGATGACATCTCTTGCCATAATGCAAGTTAAATGCCTAATTCTTATTTGTATCTCTGAAAATGCAAATAGCTATTCAATGAATGTCTTTGAAATGCACATATTTATTCTGAAATATCAATACTTCTAAGTGACACAAAAATGAGGCATCCTTTTATCCTCTCCTTAAATTTTGCAGTAGAAATTCATGAGAACCTGTATGTTTTTTGAGTTTCTGCACAGAAATAAGGATGACCTGAATTTCCTTATACTGAACTTAATGTACCTGGAAGGCATTTCAAAGTGAAGTATATCTTGGATCATGGAAAGCATGTACTTATTCATTTCCAGAGGCAGTTCACCAATGGAGAGCAGGATGTTTTTCACTTCCATGTAGGATGGTTTACTGTTTAAAATGATAGCAGCTGCAGTGGTTCGCACTGTCTTTTCGTGGACTCTGCGATTCTGGTGGTATATCCTGTTCATTGTTTCCTTCACCTGGTCAGGAAACAGATTAGTCAGTCAGTGCTCACACAGATGACTGAGGAAAGTACAGACTAGAATCTTGTTTATAGTATCAGCTTAAGCTAGCTTCGTAGCTAAGGCTAATATTTAAGAGTATATTTTCAGCACCCTGTGTTTTCATGGTCCTTTTGGAATGTAAGAGCTGTGTAGTTTAGTGACCACATGAGCAAATAGGGCATTTGTTATGTTTTCTCAGCCACAGTCCAAGTACAGCCTTCCACACTAATTTCCACAGCAGGGTTGTAAATAAGTAGAAGCACTAATATCAAAATACCGTAGCAGTGGTAAGATCAAGAGAGAGATTTCCTTGACTGTTAAGGGACTATGTAGTTTAAAAAAAAAATGATGAATCTCACAATAATAATTTTCTAGATTGTACCTCTGGTGACCACATGTCCCTGAGGAGTTGTGACACATTTTATTACAAATAAGTCCATGGAAAGCCATGTAGACCCACTGACAGAACGGCCTCTAGCATGTTCACTGCAGAGCAGCACCCTGACAACCTCAGTCACAGCTGCCGGCAGTAGCTATGGAATAGGATGCAGGGTAATGCCACAGAGGCAGGTCCTCATGTTCCTCTATTTCTTCTCTTACTCTTAGAGGCTACAAGGTAAGATGTAGTCTCCTTATTGCATGCATTCTGCTTGGTTATGCTGGTGCCCAAATGTTCCTAATGTCTCCTGTACATCACAGAGAAAGCAGTGCTCTTGTGAAAGGAGAACAGTTCTCCCTGCAGCCTGCCTGCCACCTTCAATAGCTGTGTGTGGCACTGGAACCAAAGGCTGAATAGCACTGGCAGACTGGGAGATGGGATTTGGCAACCAGGAATATATAGAGTTTTCTGGCTGGAACTTGAGCTAAACTAAGAAATAGCTTCTTGGAGGTAAAAGTAAAACATGTGGGGCTTCTTTGAAAAGAGTGGAACTGACAAATTAACTCTGTTAATTTGTGCTTTAAACCAGTCTCTTGCACTTCTTTTCTTGGGCAGTATATTTTCTTACCTCTTTGGTGAGAAAAGAAGGATCATATCTTTGCAAGATAGTGGCAGCAAGATTGCTGATGGGCCCTTCTTCTGACTCAGCATACTTCAGAAGCAGTGGAATTGCTTCCGGAAGGAGTGCATTCTTCAGTGCCAGCAGGTACATCCTCACATTGTCATCTTTCTTAGCCTTCTCCAGTCTATTTAGAATCAACCTTTTGGCTTCCACAACAGCCTAAAGAATGCCAACAGCATCTTTAAATGGTGATCAGAAAACTGTCTTTTTCTCTTGCAGAAGTAGGAGGAGCAGGGCTGGGTTCTAGCATGTTTTAGGTTCAAAGAACCACTGCGCAGTTAGCAAAAGCGTAATTTGCAAACTGCATGTGGATGGCTTCCTTCAGCATAACCAAAGTGCCTATAGCCACGGTGACACCTGATCTATAGGTTTACCATTTGCTAGCTGCTCTTCCCCTTATTCAGATCTTATTTGTGGTGTCAACATGTCCCCACAAAAAAAAATGCAAGAAAAGTGTTCATCAGTGCTTCATAACATAATGTCATAAGAGCACTTGGCAATTAACAGGGGAAGGAAAAACAGACTCCTTTGAGGCATTCAGGTGCTCTGTGTCTTTCCAGCAGTGTGCTTCAACTCCAACCAGCATATATCTAGCAGGTAGCAGTGCCTTGTCTGATCACCAGCACCTACTCAATCTATGGTCAAGATTATAGCCTTCCTCCTTGGTTGTCCTATGCATGTTTAGGGTAGAGTTGAATACTTGGACCGTTGTTTCTTCTTCACAAAGCTGAAGTAACCCAGGTGATTGCAAATACTAAAGGGATCCTGAGTTTGCCAGTGTTTCTCTGAGGACATGCAAAGCTTTTGGACAAAGAAGCAAAAGGATTGCTTCTTCTGACAGAGTAGGCAGTGACAAAAAGTTATGTCAAACAAGGGCAAACTGGGAGAAATGGGAAGACACCAGAATAAAGCCTAAAGCTGATAAAATCCGTGTCGTTACAAAAAAAAACCAAACCAAACCAAACCCCAAATCAAACAAATAAACAAATCCCAAACCCTCTATCTGTCAAACATAGGATTTTATGGTTATTTTAAAATAGGGGAATATGCTTCTCATGTCTCTCATGCTCTCCCAGTAACCTCAGCAGGGATCATTTACATGCATTGCAGAGCAGAATTTGGCCAGCTGTGAACAGCAGATACTCACTGGAAGCTTGCAGCCTTCTCTGTCACACAGCTTCCTGATGAGTGCTCCCATGACAATGACAAGAGTTTCTCTTATTTCTTCATTTGCAATATCCTCCTTGAACTTAGCCTATTATGCAAAAGCAGGGTTGTGAGTCTCTCTGAATACAATGAACCACAGTCTGTAGTGGGATGAATGCCCTCATTTCCTGCGAACATCAGTGCAATGCAAAGGCAGGAATGACCACAAGGGCCTGGGCTCAGGTTAAGCAGAGCACTGCTCTGCCATTACATATCATAACTGGCTGCCATTTTCTTCTTGAGTTACATTCAGCTTCCCAAATAGTACTACGTTTAAAAATAGAGTATTAAATGGTTACAAAACTTTGAGAAGGCAACAATCAAACAATTCTCAAATAGTTTTGTTAACAGTCAGAATCATGTTTGTTCTCAAAGTATTAGATATTGATAACATTTTACAAAGTAAATAGACTTTCAGTCTGGACTTATGGATTTTTGTTGTTTACAGGCTGTATCCTACTGGCACACCTGAAGGTAACTCTGGAAGGCATAAGGAAAGGAAAACTGGAAACAGGAACAGTCATTTCTTCTTCCCGTCCCTTTTGACAGATATAAAGCTCAAGAGCATTGACTGCATTGTATTTGTTTTATCCTTTGACTTACAGTTAAAGATTTCAGGAGCGTTTCACTGGGGTGAGAAGCAAACCCACAGGCATACAGGAATCGCTCCTGCAGGAGAGAAGTGCTTTCATCCTTAAAGTCAAGAAACTCCAGCATGGCCTCCAGCGATTCCAGGGTCTGAGCAGAGGTTACAGCATCCACTATTTGTGGGCTACAAAGAAGTGGAAATGAAGATATCTTTGCAATGAGCTGGAGAATACTGAAAAGACTTTGCTGCGTATAGAAATAAAGAAGCTGATGCACTGAAAGATCTCTTTAGTGCATGTAAGAGACAGAATTTTTTACTCTTGTTGGAAAAAAACTGTGTCCCTGGATTCTTCCTCCTCAAAATGGTAAATGTACTCCAGAAATTGTTCATATTCATGGATAATAATATTTGAATGTATGCAAATATGGGACAAAGAAAGTATTAAAAACCCCAGAACTATCCAGGGTGTCTTAAAGTTTACAGAACAAGGTAGTAAATGGGAAAAAAGTGTTTTATTTCTACATACACAGTGACAATTAGAGAGCAGGCTTCTACACTATCTGAGTTACTCCCAGGTTTATCTCCGCTATTAACAACTACTGTAATTTGTTTGAAAGATACTAACTGTACGGTGGGATACTCGGAAATGCTTTCCAACCCCCGAGCCTAGGTGCATGTGCTATTCACACCCAAACTCTAATATTAGGACAATAACCAGTCATGAACTTGTTGGCTGTATTTCCATTTGAAGGAAACAAATGGGCAAGTCAAGGACAAGTTATAGAGTGTTTTAGAGCAAGTAGTCAGGATGAGAAGCTTTAGGTGAACTACAAAGCATGTTTGCCATGTATTGTAGTACAATCTACAGATATAAATATTGCATTTGTAGATATTTTCAGCACACCGTTCATATTATACCACAGGAAAAAGCACAGCTTAAGAAAAAACTCCTGTTCCTGTAGGCAATACTGAATACTGGCTTTGCATTGCTAGGACATCACCAGTGTAATTGAATCTCCTTACATGCAATTTGTCCTTCTGCAGTTTTCAGTAACTTAAACCTTTTGAAAGCTTGCTCATAATGACTTACAGAAGTTCTTTCTTTTCACTTCTAATAAGCTGCAGTATCTCCTCTTTCGTAGCTTTTCTAATGTTCTGAATGAAGGACAAAAAGCTTTTTGCTGCTTCAGCTTTGGAGAGTTTTTCAGGATACATTTGTTCTCTGATGCTCTTCCAGTGTTCAGAAAGCTGCAAAATAATTCACATTATGTCAAGTTTCTCAGATTGTTGTTTCAGTTCTCAAAATCAGAATTACTAAATGCAGACATGTGGGCCAGCTATTCCTCAAATTAGTTGAAATTCAACAGATTGCTCATCCTTCAGCTAAGTATCATTTAATTCATGATATCTCAGCACAAATAGTTTTGAAACCTTTCTATAGCTTTCACTCTTCCAACACTTTAGCATTTTCCTGATAATATATATTGCCTTAAATGTAACCTATTTGGAACAAAAAATGATTATTTATACTGCAATTTCAATAAGGTGAATTGTCTTCTCTTGAAAATTTACTGTGATTTCTGTTGAATACAGTGTTTGCCTTCCATTCCCATTTTCTCCTATGGAATGTTTTTTTAGATTGGGAGATGCACAATTCCCAAAGTAATCATATTTTCTTAGAAGATGGTAATTTTTAAGTGGCTACTATGGAACAGGAGTAAATGTCCCATAAGTATTTCCCATTTTTCTTTCATAAACAGGTGCAAGATGGGGAGACATTTATGGTTATTATATGAAATGATAGGTAAGATGGCATTAGAACAGGTATTGGGCTAATCATATGTTGCTGCTGCATTTATTCCATGCACCACTTTTTTGACCTGAACGAGCCAACATGGTACCAAAGCACCTATATCTGTCCTTCCAGATACACTTCCATAAGAAACCAGTGCAGGTATTTTGACCTTTCCTCTCTCACTTGCCTTTGCCTCCGTTATCTCAAATTATCGAGAACATTCCTTGGTGAAAACTCAGCTGTTCTTTACAGCAGTTTTTACTGCAGTTTTCCCAAGCGGGAAATAACACTAACATCCATTTGACCTTTACTAAAATACTTCCTCTCTTCAAGGGTCTTGTATCAGCCAATGGCACTTGAACCTGCCCACAAATAGAAGTATCATTCAGCAGTACAGAGTGCAACTTCCATCAACTATAACGAACAATTAGGCAACAATGATTGAGACATAGGATATTTCCTGAGGATTAATGACCAGCTGGGAGGAGCTCATGTTCTGAGGCACAGATGGGTCTGCTAACCTCAACTGGTGATTAGTACTTAGCACCAAGGTCAGTGTAGCTATTATAAGCTGAAACTGGATAAACATGTGGGGGAGCACTTTCTATTCCCCATGTTGAAGCTGCACCATAGCCCAGCAAAAGATCTGTAACCTCACTGATCCTGTATTTCCTCCTGTGCAGAGCCCAGCTGTGTGGGCCACTCTTAGTCAGCTTAGCCTGTACCCTAGAGACCAAGGTGGGAGATGCGAGTTGAAGCCGTCTCAAACAAAAGAGAGTGAAGGTCAAGCCTTCCTCTCTGGGAGGGGTGCTGTAGCCGCTCAACTGCCATTAGGAGCAGCAGACATCTCCTGCAGTGACCATGACTTTAAAACACAGCATTCACAACTGACTTTTGCAAGGGGCCTCATTCTGCTGATGTGAATGTCAGGCAGTGTTGATTGAATACCCCAAGGTTTCAGGGACATATATATGCACTTCCACATGGGAACTCAGCCGAGCTCAGACAAGAATTTCTGTCAGAAAACAGAGGAGTCAGACCAGAGGTTTCGTGGACACTCTAGAAGATTCAAGTCAAACCAAGAGATCCTAAACTAAGCAGGAGTTGATTTTGAATGTCAGTACCTGACAGCTGCTTTACAAACCTACAAAGGCTGGCTGCACACAACAGAACAAACCTACCTTATTTTAGGGCAAGCATTCATTATTGTAGGAGCCAGGAGCGTAGAAAAATGTAAGAACCATGAGCTCATCTGAAAAGAGCACACTTTATGATGTCTAAACACAGAAATCTAGGCCTAAATTTAAACGTAAATGATGGCCATAACATCACATAAGCTAATGCTGCCACCTGTGAAGTGGGAACAATAATGGATATTTTACCAAATTCATAGAGATAAGACCTGTTATGATTTAAAAAGGGTTTTGAAAACATAAAACTCTTGAGCACACCATGTCAGCATGGCATTAATGTATACTATGATATATAAGTACCAAATGTTATGTTGCTGCTTTGGATACAGTGTTCTGTTTATAGACGCCATCTTTTCATAGCAGCTACCGTAAAATACAGTGAGAAAGCAGGATTTCATTCTCATCATGCCATTAGGTTTATAATGGTATAGCTCAGTCCCCAGGCAGTGCTCTGGAATTATTCCCTATGTTTGTTATCTTGGTCTGGAAATGATAACTATTATGACAAACTTGGTTCCAAGTGACAAATTGGTCAGCACAAACCCCGAAGGGCAGAGTAAGGGAAAAAGCACCTGTCCCTGTTCTCTTAAGATCTCTTGATGTTCCCTGCTCAGAACTGTTCCAGCACGCATGCAACATCATTTCTATTTCATTTCACTCAACACATGTTTTTTACCTTCTCTGCAGTTCAACACGTATTAGACAACATAAATTATTAGGGTGCAATGCTACTTCCAAATAACTAGCACAAGTTCTAATATGGTAAGGTATTTGTGCTCATAAGGGGTATCTCCAGAGGATTAAAATTATGTGTGCTAAATAGAAGCCTTATCTTGCTTACCAAAAACTGGTAGAGAATAATAATCTTTGAATTGATGTTCCCATCCACTTCTAAATTCATTTCACAATATCATTAAAACTGTTTTCTAGCAATCACTGTAGCAATTTATATTAGTTTATGATGAATAGCATCAGTAAAACAAAAGATAATGTGTTTACAGTACCAAGCTCTTGGTAGTCTTTAGATGTCTTAAATATAAAACCCAAGTTGTTGGTTGTTTGGTTTTTCTCCAGGGGAAAAATGAGAACAGTATTGGATTTGCCATGAGTACTAAAAGTCCTATTTTATATTTATAAAATACCTATGAAGTCTTTTAAATAAAAGACTTCCTTCAGGCTTGGGCAGTAAGAAAAGACTGGATATATTACCAATAAATAATTAGCCTGCCTAAAGAATGGTTAACTACCTTTAATTTCTAGGAGCAGTTCAGCTCCTCCATGACAACTGTTTCTAAACACTGGCTAACTATGTTATGTGTAATTTCCCACTACATTACCCAGAGGAAAGTAGCTCCCGCTAACTCAAAGTCGGCAAAGATGAGATAAATCAAAAGGGTGGTGTATTTTCTAGTGGTCTTGAGAAACACTGCACTTAATCTTTGAAAGAGAGCAAAAAGACTGGTACTTTTAGAGGTAGATCTGAAAACACCCTTGTGTGGCGGAGCACTCTTGCATCACTGCTGTGCTCCCCACTCCGGGTGTATTTTATATTGCTACGTTAGACCTCTGCTAGTGGGCTGTTTGGACAGAAACTTCTTTCACACTTGTTCTGCTCAGCCAACCAACTTGACATCCAATAAGCTTGTGTTTACTTACTGAAGGACACTTTTTGCATTTGGATTTGACTGGCTCTGCTACCAGTGACACAGCAACGTAACTGGAGTCCAAGGTCTTGAGAACACCCGCCACTTGCTTCCCAGCAATCAGTCCAGGCCCAGCTTCTACTGACTTCAGTTCCAGTCTCTGCCTGTGTATCCATACAGTGAAGACACCATTAGAACTTAACCCTTAGATCAGAAATGTAGAAATCATGGCAAGAGAAAACAAAAAAAAACCCTCCACAGGCCAAAAATAGACAGATTTAATGAAGTTTTATCTTAAAATGGTTAGAACATGGCAAGTCTATGACTTTTTTAAGGTAGCAGAATAAAATACCTAAATAACAGACTTTATAAGTATGAATTTATAGCACCTGATAAACAGACATATACATTCTGAAATGTTTCATGCATTCGTTCAGAAGATCTGGAAAGTGGGAGTCTGAATGTACATTTTTTTAATATCATAATACTAAGAAGATACCTGAATCATTTATCTTGCATGAGTATCTCCAAACTTCCAGAGTGTTGAAGTGTGGAGTATAACACAAATCTAGGTTACACTGTTGTTTCCTTTTTAGGCAGCAGATTTTGTTTTCTATACTTCTGAACTTTCACATACTAGAAATAGAGATCCATTGGAAGTATTTCTTAAGAAATGAGAGGATGTAGAAACAGAACACATGCAGAAGTAATGTTTTGCCTAAAATATTTTGGCCAATTCCAGCTGTTTTCATTTAATTTCCTATGAATGCCATTATTTCCTATTTGCAGTACGGTATAGCCCTCAATCAAAGTTGGACCTGGTATCATACGGATACAAAAGAGGCCTAAATCTTTACCTGGAGAGTTTACAATTTTAGATCTTGATCCTATAAGACCTGCATATATAACCTGACTAGAACCATGACAGCCCGCTACTGTCAGTGACAGTCAAATTGGCCAACTTACTTTGACACTATTTTGGCACCTGGTTTTCGTCGAGAATTCAGAACCAAAACATAATTTTCTTCTGCTTTAATGGATTTAAAGAAACTGTCTTCCAGCACATAAATTGTGGCAGATGTGGCTTTCGTACTGACATCTAAAATCTGAAAATAATGAGAAAATAAACCAGGAAAAGGGCTGATCAATAAACAACAGAATAGGAAAACAACTCATTTCCAAATCACAGCAAAACTTGAAACTCAATAGAGCCAAATGAGGAAGGTACATGTGGGTTGACAACATCTCAAGCTAAGCATATATACCAGGTTGTCAAGTATTTCTTCTACAAGAAGCTCCCTCACTCCTGCACCATGTGTTTCAAATTCAGTATGTGCTGGGAGGGGGCAGGGGGGAAGGGAGGAGGGGAGGAAGTTATGGAGCAGGCTTCAACTAAGAATATCTTGAATGAGATGAAAAGCTTTTCCAGGGAAATGTCTTGTAAATAAGATTGTCATGCTCACACTGGGGAAGGAAAGTTAGCCACCTTGCTTGATCTGTTTGTAAGCAAGGTGAAGTCTTTATGGCAAGTGTGAAAATCAGGAATTCGGTCATAGTGTTAAGGCAGTTTATTAACAGAGCATGTGCTACCTTTGTACTTCTCTGAGCTGAGGAAAGTCAAGTTTTGATGCAGAGAACCTCAGTGCCTTCAGCATGTGTCCAGCTGGCTGTCAGTAGTAACTAGTTGGAAAGGCATTTACTAGTAGTGGAGGACCATTAAGGCCATAGTAGGGCTTCAGTTACCTCTATGGCACATCTTCATTACACCTGTGCATTAGGGAAGCCTTTGACCTTCCAGACAAACCTGAGTGGGCTCCATTCAGTAGTCAGCATCTTGCCTGGCATTTATTGTGTAGACTAGATACTATGACTTAGCAGCTGGGAAAAATGTTACTCTTTTCACTGTGACTGTGACTGTACCTGGTGTTTTCCCCCAAAGAAAATGAAGCCTCATATTAATTAAAACTTGAGTGCAGTCAGGACAAAAGTGCCATAAATCTGCATAGAAACTAAAATACGTTATAGATGAGAGCAAAGAAATTATGTGAAATTGTGTGCTGTACCTAATGTCAGCTGAGCCAAGGTGTTTCACACAAAAACACTTTAATCAATTCAAGAGAGGAGCATCCATTCAGGAAGAATCCATTCCCTGTTCTCCCCATTGGTGCCTATGAAATTTGTTCTAGCAATACTACAAAATGCACATGCAGAATTTGAACTAGAATTTTTCAGAAAATGAGTAATAGCTACTAAAATATATTTTAAATAGGCAGAACAGATTTTGTTAAAGAAATCATACCCGGTTGTGGCTGGTAAATCCTTGTTTTTCTATTTCACAGGAGACAAGGTCTTTTATTTTAGTCACTTGGTCTTGCCGCACATGGTAAGTAGTATTGCACTTCCCAGATACATCCACCTTGGAGAAAAAGGAGTCAGATTACAACAATTTCTTGAATTTGCCTTTTGGACCTTCTAAAGATGAACCATTTTCTCTGCTGTTGGAATCCTGTACCAGCTGCACTGATTGAATTCATCAATTTTGAATGTACCAGTGTTTCTAACTACCTGCTTTGGATGGGCAGGGTATTTTTTATTAGATGGCTATGAAGGAAAGTAACAATGTTTGCTTAAACAAAGAATTTAGGAAACATCTGGCAGCTGGCACTATATTCATGAATTTGGGTTAATTTCCAGTTTTGCTCATCTGGACAGAAGTAGAAACTTAACAGTGTAAGTCAGGTTAAATGGATGTGCCTAAACCATTGTTTAATTTTGTGTGTATACTCTGATTTAAAATGGCCTAATCCACTGAAGTAAGCTTAGGAAATCAACTGACTTTAAACATCAGTATAATTTCTCTTATAGTGAACTAGTTTGGTTTATTACCAGATTCTGCTAAATTGATAAAAGAATTTAAAATGGATTTTCACCAATTCTTTATGTTAATTGCAGCAACTTGACTTATGTCACCAAATATTCAGAAGACTCTCTTTACATCCCCAACCTCAAATGCAATCAAAGGGCTGATTTCTGTCACATGCCTTCTGAAGTTAGCAGGAGCCACAGGTCTGTCTTTCAGAGCAGATTAGGCTCTGCCTTTTTCTCTGATGATGGTTATCTTGCCAGATTTCGCACCGTACCTCATGGGCTGGACCAGAGTGCAGCTGCAGCTGGAAAAGGCTTGCCAGACCCCTCTTAATGTTTTGAGTAAAAGCAGGTTCATTTTCATATGAGTAGAAGTTTTTGACCTGTAGGAATAAACCCCAAGTATATTACAAATTTGGTTAAATGAGAAAATAATAGTGTGGATCCTTTCTAGAAAAACTCCCTTTACTTTTTTTTCTGATTGGGAAGCTGAATTTGAAACTGTTGCCCTTACTTAAACAAACTCCAGAGGCTGCAAAGCCTGACAATAACAGTACAAACATATTTGGGGCTTCAGCTGTACCTAAGTACAGTTTCAGTACATTGAGCATCTTTCCTCCTGTTAATTAGAGATAATTAAGAAGGGAAATAGGAAATTTCACATAATTGCACAAGTGACTCATTTTTCTACATACTCCTCAGATAAATCCCCTCTCACAGGGGCATAATATCTATTGCACTTTAGTCACAGATTACAAAAATCCAGAATGAATCATAGGTAAATTACAGTTATAATGACTTAAATGACGTGTCAAACGCATCACAACCTTTGCACTTCCATGGGTCACCTGCTGTGCCTCTCCTCTGGTAGGAAGACTTTGCACCTCCACTTTGCATTCAAGGTGCTTTAAAAGTGCTCTTTTTTTTCAAGAACTGTAAGTACAATCAGCATGCTATCTCAGGGCAATCCTGGAAAGTGAAATCACTGTGCCAGGGATGAAAGTATCATACCACAGAGAAATCATAAAAGAAGTGTACAGATCCTGTTACCAGGAAGAAGCCCAAGTTCTTAATACTGCATCTCAATCTTAGTTTAGTCTGAATTGCTTAGTGTATTAGGAGCAGATGTATTTTGACTGTGGTGTTCTGATACCTCTGTTCTCATTAAGGGATGAGTACAGTTGGGAGCCAGTGCTGTCCTGTTTCTTTTTATGTTGTGTAAAACTGATGACAAGGTTGAGTCTGAAAGTTACTGAGCAGGCCTGATAGCAGCTGCAATTAAGTAGACTGAACTGGCGGCCAGGGTATGTCTCAGTGCCTATTTACAGCAGGAGGTAAAGACCCTGCAGGATAGGATGTCACAGCCCTCACTCTGCTCTGCAGAAGAGAACAGGGAGTGTGACCTTCAACCTTCCTCCTTTTCACACTGATCCTCTACCCACGTCCCACCTCCTGAGAATTGCTTAGGCTGCAGAGGGAAAAGCAGGGCTGTTGGCCTAACCCAACAACAATGAGAGGGGGAAGGAGCATAGAGATGAGGCAGAAGCAGCCGTGGCTCAAGCCTTGCCGCTACCTGGTCAGAACAGTAGACTAAGGGCAAGTGGACAAGTCAGCAGCTCCACAGAGAAAAAGAGGGAGAAATGTATTTACTTCTGAGTGAAACCAGGACTCTGAGCTGCAGCTGAATGTGGGGAATCCAGCAGTGGGACGGTACTTCAGTGCTTTCTCAGGGCAGGCTGCAAAACCCAGGCACCCACTGAGAAACATCTACTTACTGTCCCTTCTCTTCTGAATTGTGAAGACAGTCTCCCAGTAGATGAACATGAAAAGCCATCATTCTTTTATCAACAAGCTTATTAACTCAGGACTGTTGAAACTGCAGGTGACACTGAAGTAAATAATCAAGCCAGAGAGGCGGGAAGAGCAATCATGCTAAAATATTCGATAAGGCTTTAAAGTGATTAACATTATTCCTCACAGACTCAGTGTAACCTCCCTCATCACAAACTGTATCTCCTTTTCTGCTTCACACCTTGGATAAAATCCTGGCCTCACTGGAGTCAACAGCACATATCTTACATAGCAATTGTGCATGTATCTACATGTGTACCCACATATTTGTGGCTGTTTACTTCCATAATGTATGGTGTTCTCAAAGCACAAGAGGCTTGGGCTGGAAGGGCCCCTTGTAGAGGTGAATTACAGTCTATTCTAAACTATTGTATTTCATTTGCTGTGAGGGTGGTGAGACACTGGAACAGGTTGCCCAGATAAGTTTGTTAATGCCTCATCCTTGGAAGCGTTCAAGGCCAGGCTGGACAGGGCTTTGAGCAACCTGGTCTAGTGGGAGGTGTCCCTGCCCCTGGCATTTTGAAACTAGATGAGCTTTAAGGTCCCTTCAAACCCCAAACATTCTACATAGAACAATAAGACACTGTGGCATATTAAGAACACTGAAAGGATAATGAATTCTCCAAGCCTGTAAGAAAATATTCATCTCAGATTTCCTTAGGAATTGAATTTTAAAAGACAGGGTCTTACTTTTCCACGGACTAGCTCAAGAACCATAGGCCTCTGTAAAGCTTGCAGATATTCCTTCCCAATGATCTTCTCTGTGTTTTTTCCTTTGAAGATGTTTTTATCAGCTGGACGTTCATTCACATTTTCAACTTGAACATCTTTTATCTAGCAAAGTAAAAGCAGAGAAAATTTGTGTAGAGTGCAGTCTAGCACTGTCCTGGGGTAAGATAAATCACCTAATACATCTTTTTATTTTTCATTTCTGGTTCTGATCATTAATCTTGCATGACTACTATGTCTTTGTTTTCAAAAGAAACCAGCACTCACCACTGAGGAAATTAGTGACAGAAAAATTCACCATAAAACTAAGTACCAAACTCAGTCTGTATTTAGCAAATGTCATGATTTTCAGCTAGAACTGAAGATTTCAGATAACCTATTGTTCCACAGTAGGTGCTTGCACATCAGTTGTTTGAAAATGTAGAAACTGTATGAAGCCACTTCAAAATACAGGAGATATTCCGAAGTTCTGGCTTATGATGTTAGATATTTTCTTGTGAGTCTTATTCTATATGAATCAGCTTATCAAAGAAAGTGGTTGTAGGTGATGAGAAGAGTAAAATGTTTAGCTCATCTTCTGAAAATGAGTTCTTCAAGATAAGATTTGCAGTTAGATAAATGGACATGTTTTAAGTTGTCTGATGGCATTCATTACCGTAACTTTGACCAACTGGTCATCATCATTATCAGGGTTTCTCCATAAGAGATTGACATCCACACCAGAAGAAAGACGGTATCCTGCACTTTTCTGCAGTGATGCTTTCACACGATCAACATACACTTCAGTCGAGTAAGAAAATTTATATAGCTTGTCATTATTTAAGCTTGGTCCAGTAGTGTGCCCTGTTTGGGAAGCAAAAACAATGTTTTAGAATTGACTGACTCACATAATCTGTTATTTTTCCTAAGAAACAGCTTTAGAAAAATGAAAAAATTAGTTGCCAACAAAAAATTTATGGGACTGAACCTGCTACCCTTAATTACAGAGGCTTGTCCCACTGGAGCAGCTGGGGGATTTTCATGATTAAGTTGACACTAATCCCATATATTTAAGATAAGAATGTACAGAAAAATCCTTTGTTCTATCTCTACACTTAAAAAAATCAAAGAAAGTAAAATTCTTTACTTCAGATGTGTTAGAAATTGATCCAAAATTATCTGCAACTCCAAATACTGTAACCAATCATGCAATTTGTGTGTTTAGTAATTCGAAATGCACTAGTGTAATCTGTTGGAGCCAACAGAAATTGCTCTCTGCATCTATTTCACATTTATTGGGAATCCTTCCATTGAGCCTTACTTGGGGGTGACAGGAATGTAATGAAGACATTGGGAAAATATTTTTAGATTAAGTCATTAAGCTCTTGTTCTTTAAATAATTGTCCCTTTAGCTGTGCCTCTGCTGTTAACTGATGCATTTTAAGGGATATAAAAGCCAAATCCTAGCATAAATGCAATTCGCATACACAATTTAAGGTGCCATTTCTGTCTGCATTAACAACTCAGACAGACTGTTTCCTACAGATTCGGTTGCACTCTTGTTACTGTAAATGAAATCTGTAGTATACAAATGACTTACATTTTTCCTTTATCAAACTGCTAATTACCACACTATTTCCTATCTTCTCTTTCTTTTGCCTCATGCAGAGATGTGGGGAATGTGTGGCACCAGCATCATAACTCTACCCAGCCTCAGGCACAGGAATTAAGACCACTCCTCTAAAATCTGTGTCTAAGGAAAACCAATTTCTTCTTGAATGCCCTTCAAATATTTTGTCATGAAGGGTATACATAACATCCCTTTTCACTCCTTTTGAGGGCTTCCCTCAGCTGGTGTGCATGGCTACAAAGGTCTCTTCCAGACATGAAAAACTGGTGAAGTCAGTAGAGGGAAGGGAAAAGAGAAGAGGCTGGCTGAACACAAAGTGCTCTTGCGTCCACAAAGCAAATACACATACAGTGACCTTAGGTGCTATCTGTAAGCAGCACAGCACTAGCCTCTTAGACTCAAATGCTGAACCACTGAATCCATTGGGAATTTCTTCATGGAGTTCAAAAAGTACAGAGGAGAAATGATAACAGAGTTAATCTAAGAAAAGCAAAGTGCTGTCCTCAGGGAGATGCATCTCAGTCTTACGAAAAAATAAAATCTATCAAAACATCTCAAGACAAATTCTTAAGCATTCTGTAATGTAATCAGTGTGTTCAAAGTCCCTTGCAGAGAATCAGCAGCCTACCTTGATTTATGCCATGTTCCTTAGTGTTTTATTTGACTCTGTTAAATAAATTACAAGTCACTGTAGTGGTAAAAAGATAATCAAAGCCTTATTTCACTCTCAGATTTTAAATCCCAATTAGGTAGGTATAGTGCATAATATAGTTGCATCATGGCTGGATGGATATATTCTGCAGTCCTACAAGGGTCCAAAACCCCCTTTCTTAAGGTTTTGTTTGCTTCCTTCCCCTGTTCATAGCAGTAGATGAAGGTCAGCTTTACAGAACCTTTCCCTGATGAAAATGGTCACCCCACCTTATTTGGTCTGTAAGTTGCGTAAATTGGCAAAGCTACACCAAACTAAACTGATTTATGCTTTACGCCTGCTGGAGATATGGCACAGCAAATTTGGCAATCCAAGGAGAGCAGCCTGTTTGTGTGAGGTACAGCTCATTTTTTTTGCAGGGAGGCTGAAACATTAATGTTGGCATGACAGGGCTTTCCTGGCTTTGCATGCCTTGTGCATCTGCTTCAAAACAAAGTGACCAAGAGGTATAAAACCCTTCCTTCAGTTTACTGTGAATTTCTTAACCCCTTTCCCAGTTCCTCTCACTCCTATCAATTTTGAAGCTACATTGCTCTTGAGAGCAGAGTGTGCTCAGTCAGTGCTTGCCCACAAGTGGCTGTGCCTTTCAGGGACATCCGTGGTTCCTTGCTGTACCTTGGAACTGGATGTCTCCTGGTTCAAAATGTCCTTCATTTACAGCAGAAATGGCAGTGCTGATGATTTAATATCAGCTGAGGTTTTATGAATGCCACCCACTAGGTGCTTTCTAAACACAGAGGGTGACATAGTTCCATCTAAAGGTAAGAGGTAGGAGGAAAACATGTCCAAGAAAAATTATCTGGGCGCTGAGAGACATGCGTCTTAGTAGTTAAGGTGGACGTTCGTGGTTTTGCTCCCTTTCTGTTTTCAGTTAAAAGCATCTTTCACACACCCACTTCCTTTTCCCACATCTCAATCCATAGATCTTTTTTTCCCATTTTCAAGTGTTCCTTCCCTCTTCCTCCCTTTTAGCATCTGCTGGCTCTCATGTAGAAAAGAGCTTCTTCCTCCTGAAGGAAATAGGTGAATAGGAAATGACACAGCAGCTTCTTGCAAATGTCAGGGAAGAGATAAATAATCACAAAGTATTTCTGGGAGCTAGAAGAAGTTTAAGTTCTGAAAGCTTTCACCATTTCATTTTGTGGAAAACACTACAGAAGCCAGGACAGAAGATGCCTTTGGTTGCAAGACTGGTCTCACCGATGAAAAAGTGTGAGCCAGCAGTGGAACATGATAAGAGAAGCAGCAGGGATAAAGCAGTTCCCAAGGAGTCAGCACTTACCCCAGGGAAAATGGGGAAGCCAAGAGAGACAATTGGATAATGTAATCAGTTTGAGAGGCAAGGGGGATATTGGTGGCTGAGGAACAGAGACACAGTGTCACTTCCCAGAACCAATATTCAAAACAGCATAACTAAATATTCATACCATCTTTCATGAAGAAAACACCTGTACTATTTAAAAAGTTATACTCCTACACCTTTGGTAGGAACTTTTCTTAAGAAAAAAAACCTGCCTTTAGAAGCTCTTTCCTTTGTATTCAGCACAGCACTGGAATCCACGCCGCCTGTACGGCAATTACCATTTCAGCTGATAGCAAATGTCCCACTGACTGAGAAGGAAGGAGAGATGGACATAAGACTGCAATCGGCCATGCTCTCTTGGGGTCAGAAGTGCCTGCTTTCAAGGTGGAGTGCATAACACATAGTTTGACTAGTAATGTTAAGTGTCTGTCATTAAGGGTAACATGCCAAGTCTATAATTAAATCATGATACTGTATAATACAGAAGGTTACACTGCATGAGTAGAGACAGCTGTCAAGCCCTGTGCCTTTTATTAATACATGTGGCATGCACAGCATGTGTGTCTCTAACTACTTGCTAGCTCTACCTTCATAAATTATATTTGCCACTGTTTCTGATACCGAATAACTTTAAAAGCAAACCCCATCCGCTTCTTTGAAAATACTTTTCAAGTGGAACTGCAGTAAGAAAATTTCATGTGTGCTGATCTAGCTGACTTGAAAAGAATATTCCTTCATATTTCCAAAAGGCAGCATGGCCTGGTAGAATGGTAAAACACTCATCCTTATCCCAGCTCTGTCACTGAGGCACTAGGGCCTTGGGCCAGTAAGTTAGCTCTCAGCCTCTCTGCACAAGAGTGAGAGAAGCCCTGGCAGAGCTGAAGGGAGGACTAATTAATGAGAAAATCCCTGCTAGGTATCCTGGCAATGTGAAGTGACAAGGAAATATTACTTCATATCAAGAAGGAGCTTTGCTTAACTGTTGTTAAGGAGAAGCTGGGAGAAGCAGATACCAGAAATATGGCACATCGGCATCCAGCTGTAGTCATTACTTGGCGTTACACTCACGGGTAGAAGAACTACCTGCAAATTTCTCTGCTTTATAACTCCTCTCATGAGGGGGTACAGAGGTAGGGAGGAAAGTTGCTGCTGTGTGCTTACACTGACACAGTGTCCTGGATGCCCTGCAAAGAGTAGAGGGAGGTACCCGTGAGAGCACCTCTATAGCCTTTTTAATAGTTTAACCTGGGATGGCATGTCCCCTCCCTGCTCCTCATCATAATGAGTACATACTTGTTAAACCAAAAACTAGGTGTCGGGTCACATTTTAAGGTTTCTGCTCCTCTAAATTTAGTATCAGTTTGTACTTGAAGAGCCACTACTAATGATACATTTCCTTGCTTCATATGCTGCCACTGCTGAAGTGGGCAGTCCCCAGATTTCATATACTCTACCTTTGTCAGGACACCTGAGTAAAGCCCTGCTCCCAGAGCTTATGCAGACATCCAGGTTTTCATGACTTATTGCAGAGTAAGCTTCCCATGAAATTAACGGGATGATTGTTACTGACTTTAGCGATAGCTGAGTCAACTGCTCAGAAGCTGAAACCTGGAGAGCCCTGAGCAATCCCTGGCTCTCCTCCACCAAAGCCCTTCTGTGTGTTTAACTTTTGAGCGTGTGAATAGTCTCTTATATAGTGTGCAACTTATATAGTGTGTGAATAGTCAGTGCCCCCACAGCATGTCCTGACTAAGCAAGGTCAAGATCCCCAGTTACCTACTCACAGTACTGGTCCTGTGCACTTGAAAACAGACTCCTCCATCCCCTCTGCTGACATGAATGCCACAAGTGCCTAAACCTTTGTAATTACTAAATGAGTTTTGCAGTGCTCAAGAATGGATGAGTAAAGATGATAATTTCTGATGCAAAACAGACCTGCATACACACACTGGTTATGCCTTCACTGAGCCAAAAGCTGAGCCAAGCGTGGTACAGACCTACCTTTAACAGAGGCTGAGTAGGTGGAAATGATGCAAAGGAACAGCACAGTAAGAAGAATCATGCTGGAATCCCGTGAGCTCCTGACTGCAGCATGAAGTGTGAGAGCCTCCAAGAAGTGAGCTGCTGAGAGTGGAGGGGTGCTTTCCAAGAGAGACACTGGGCTGGCCACACTGTTTATCTAGATGTAGTAAAGGTCAGATTCCAAATTCCACACTCAGGTACTAAGTTCATCAAAGGACTTCCGGTTAATTATTAAGAACTTAGGTAACTGGTGTTTTCTATCTCATTTATCAATCACCTCAGCTTTCATTTTTGAATGCTAAGCCCATGCAGCCACATTTGTGAACAGGGGAGCCCCTCTCCAGTCCTGGCAGGACCAGGAGATCCTGTCACTTCTCCTCTACCGGAACAAAAGAGCAATCAGGTTTGTTGTTACTAGGGGCCAGATCCTCACCACTGTCTCCACTGTCTTGTATCAACTCTGTGAACAACCCCAGAGGCAGATGATTTTTAAAGGTCTTCCTGGAAGCAAAAGCACATAGGATTTATCAGTGCTACTCCTAAAAGTGATGCTACTTTTTACAGAGACTAAAATGCATGCTAGTTCCTGCTATATTGTATCCTACCAAATAGATTTTCTTTCAGCAGCCCCAGAACCCATCTTACATCATTGCAGTGGCAGAGGTTGGAGACTGAAAAGGTGAGGTAAAACAGCTATTCTGTCCCACCTCAGTGAACAGAACCTGCTTGCCTGGGTCTGGGAGCAGGGCAAACCAAGCCCTCCTATTCACCCCTACTTTTCTGTTTTCTCACACTCACTTTACCACCTCCCCTCATAAGCTCCCAGATGACTAACCCATGTGCTTCCCCATTTCCTCTGAGATCTAATCCCTGGCCATGTCACACTAAGCCTCAAGGCCATAGGGCTTGCTAAAGGACCTCCTTTAGGTGATGGTGGGGCAGCAGGTCACCTCTCTATGTTCCTTGGCACACCCTGGGTGTCACAGCCAGCATCCCCTTCCCCAGCACACAAAGCCTCCCTTGCTCTGTGAGAAAGGAAGATGTGGTCCTGCTTGTAGAGGAGGCACACCAGTGAGCCGTCACGGTGCTCCTCCCTTCCACTTCCAGAGATTGCTTTAACAAGGCTGTGAACTAGAAACACCCCAACTGAACCAGTGCTAACCCTGGCTGTATTTAGCTGCTTCCAACACTCCATTACTGCCACCAGCTCCTCTGTATTAGCAAGGGATCATAAAGTGAGAACAGCCTTCACCTTGAGTGGTATAAATGCCTCCTTTGTCACCCTGTGGTAAAAGAAAAGCTGAGCACTGTGGATGTCAGTCATTGCCCAGCAGTGGAAACCAGCAGGTCCATGCCAATGCTTCTTGCTTACGCTCATCTCCACACCTTGTGGGAGTCCTTTTGGGAGCTCTTCAGACGTTGTGTGTGAGTGCGCATGCATGTGGAAGGGAGGAGATTAATAGCAAACCATGGGGACTGCTACTGCTTCTCCCCAGTTCATGGTTATTTATTCGGCTTCCTCAGCATAGGCTGTGATATGCTCCTGAATTCAAGGGACTGGG
Organism: Forpus xanthops; assembly: GCA_032466535.1. Classification (NCBI taxonomy): domain Eukaryota; kingdom Metazoa; phylum Chordata; class Aves; order Psittaciformes; family Psittacidae; genus Forpus; species Forpus xanthops. The sequence goes on along the minus strand of JASSUY010023597.1, from coordinate 17,944 downwards.
GCAGAGAACTCCAGCTGAACCTTCTGCTGCATTTAGTAAACAAGCTTGCCAGGCTGTTTGCAAAACTAACTCCAGCTAGAGGGAGACTGGAGGTATAGATCCTGCTTTGGAAGAGCAATGTTCACACTTCACTAATGAGGAGGAGTTGGTGTTGGTCTGAAATCTGGAGAGAAGCAATTGTCCTCTTATGCTCTTGGGACACAGGAAATTAATTTCTTCATTGCAATAATGCTACTAATAAAAGGGACTCTCTTAGACACTAGAATATCAGAGGCCATATCGCTTGCTGAGTTAAATCAGCGTTATCTCTTTGGACACCACTATAGTAGTGCCAATTACAGAACTAAGGATCTAACCATCATGTAGAGAAATAGTGTACATACATTTCCATGTGCCTATACATATATCCACCTATATACTCATGCCCATAATGCATGCTAGGTATATTCCTCAAATGTCTTACAAACAGGAAGCTTGAGTCTAACCTCAGTTATGGCCAGAGTAAATCAGCAGTGACTTCCTTGAAGTGAAATTACATCAACGAAAGAAGTGTTGCACCCACCAAAGTCCATTACACACTGAGACTGCAGAATGAGCCCCTAATGCACACTTCATGCCATGCTGGCATATGTACTGGGGTCAAAGTCCTACTGTTGCAGCACATTTTCTAGAGTTCAAGCTATAAGGCTCATATCTTTATACAACCTAATAAAACTGATGAGATTACCTCACATTTTCTGAGATCAACAAAATGTTTTTGTCTTCTCTTCACAAGCAACATTGTGAAGATCTCAGTTTTCAACTCAAACTTTCAACTATGTGCATCAAAGTACCCCAGTCTGTCTTCACCCTTCACCTGATGCCTGTGTGCCCCAGCTCCTGCTGTTTAGGTGAGAAAGACACCACCCACCCCTGCCACTGACAGAGGACACCCAGCCAAGCCACTGGCTAAAGGTGAAGCATCATACTGACTAACGTATCTGACACCTGCATCCTAAGCTTCACAAGAGCGCTGCAGTCAGACCTGCTCCACAGAGAGTGGTATCAGTATCTACACCTGAGCCTCCATGGAGAATCTTTATTCTTTTCTTCATATTCTGTCTCTTGACCTGCAGTGCTGTTTTACAAAATGCTTCGGTATGCAGTTTTAGACCATGGGGTGCTGAATTTGTTCTGTTGCTGGAGGGAGCTCTCCCTTTGATCGAGCATCTTGAAAAGCCACATGATGGCTTCTCAAAATAATAAAATTCAGTCAGATAGCTCTTTCTAGGTATTTGCAACTGCTCAGGGCATCATTTTGCTTTGTCACCAGTTGGCACTTGGCAGACTTCAGCAGAAGTTGCATTACCCCATGTCAGCGTCTGAGGACTTTGGGGTCTGGATTAGCTTTGGAAAGTGTAATATGAGAAAACCAAATTTATAAATCAAAATGTGTAGGTACTTTCTTCATTCTAAGAAAAATCACATCTGAATATTGAGAATATTTGTTAGATGCCTTTTGGCTTTTTTTTAAAAAAACAAGCAAGCAAATGGGCTTCTAGTGGTAACTGATCTGCAGCATTTTAATGACCAAAAGAAAACGAAGGATTCTTCATAAGGACAGTGGTGCTTTTGGACTTGTGTGATACTGGAGTGTAAAGCTAGATATTAATAGTAACATGAGTGAGGTTTTAAATAGACATTAGCAGAAGCAAATGCAAATCTAGCTATTTTTAAAGTAATGCAGGGAATAGGAATCACAAAGTAAATCAAATACTACAGCAAATACTAAATACCAACAGCAACTAAAGATCAGCGTCTTATTATAGAGGCACCATAGTTTTCTGACTGTAATGCAGCCGTAGTAAATCTGAAACCAGCACTAAAACTGAAAGGCTGTGTGTATCTGGAAACAATGAAACTTGAGAAAAACACTGATGCAGATGAAAAGGGTATTATGGTAGCACATACTCGTACATTTGCTAACTTTGTGTGCCTCATTAACCAGAGGCAAACGGATATCTACCTATTTAGTCTGCCCAAAATACATTTTTCTCATATAATATAATCCCAGTCTCTGGAACTCCTGTACCAGGGCAGCATTCTTTCATGAAGTCATCTTGAAGGCAAAAGAACATCTCCCTTTGTTGAGCGCTGACACCAGCATTCAAAAAGTGAATTGGCGGTGACCTTTAAAAATACGAAGCATGAAGGCACATACCCATTTTTAGGAGCCAGAGGGAACACAGCATTGCTAGGGGACCTCTGGAGCTAGAAATCTGCTCTCAGGAATGTCACCACTTAAAAATACTTCACTGGCCCCTGTGTGAACTCGGTAGTGTCATCAAAACCATCAGATAAAAATAAGGTTTTCTTTTCACTCCTCTTAATCCCGTGGAGCCACTGCAGCCAGAAGCAGGGGGGCAGCACAGCCTTCCCCATGATTCCCACTGATCAGGGGCATGAGGAAAGCCGTGGGGCCTGGCACCGGGTGTTTCAGCTCTCCTGTGTACCTGCCTGCAAGAACAGGCCGCTGTCATTGTAGGGCAGCTTGGCGGGGCTGGCAGCAGCCCCACCTGCTGCCAGCCTCTGTCACAAGCAGTGATCCCCGACAGGGTTCAAGGCCAAGCTGCTTTGAGCAACCTGCTCCAGTGGAAATTGTCCCTGCCTGTGGCAGGGGGGTTGGAATGGGATGATCTTAAGGTCTCTTCCAACGCAAACCACTTTACATGATTCTATGATGTAAAAATGAGAAGCCCATACAACACATGGATAATCTGCATTCGTTACGGTTGTAGCTTTTTATTTGGCTGGAAGCTGTCCCGCGTGAAACTAGAACTGGCTCAGCAAACAGCGATCAGCGCAAACCCCCGGGGCCGTGCAGGACAGGGGCAAGAACAACTCCCTAGCCGCCTGCCTGCGTGCCTGCCTGAACAGGCAGGGACGGGTCCCGCCGCAGCTATCAGCCAGTCATGGGGCCGTAACTGCCCCTGCCCCTGCCCCTGCCCCTGCCCCTGCCCCTGCCCCTGCCCCTGCCCCTGCCCCTGCCCCTGCCCCTGCCCCTGCC
>JASSUY010023597.1:0-14798 GCA_032466535.1 Forpus xanthops | reverse complement strand
CGTCACCGCCTCCCGTTGCTCGCCGGAATTTGGAGTCGTGGCGGGTGGGAAGGTGCGCGTGCGCGGCGATGGGGCGCGGTTGCTTTTCCTATCCTCCTTCTCTGCCTGTTTTTACCTGCTTCTGGGCCCTGTGGGTACGTTGAGGTTACTCCCCTGTGCCGCCGTGTCTGCTGTCCCTTGGTGGTTGGGGACGGGTAGGGGGGGGAAGAGGGGTTCGGGCTCGGCTGTTCTCTGAGGGAAGGAGAGGAAGATGGCGGCCTCCATACGAGCTGCAAAGCGTGACAACCTCCCTTCCCCACGCTCGGCTGTCGCTGCCGCCTGTGGTAGGGTCGCGGCCCCCCCCTTCCTTCTTCCCGGCACGTGGGTTATGTTGAGTTATGAAGTATTCGGGCATGTGAGCAAAAATAACGCGAGTGTTTCTACATATATAATGTGTGTATACATGGATACGTGTGTGTATGTATATATATAGATTTGTGCTTGTGTCTATATATACGCTCCCAGCTGTATGTATAGAGCTCGGTCTGAGCAGGGCGTACATGCTGTTTTGGTGCAGATGCACCTGTGCCATGCCAGGCCTTGCCGTTCGGCACCCAAAACCATACTCGCTCCTTGGCCCTTATGGCTTAACACCTCCAGACACGGAAATTTGGGCATGCTACCGAAACACTTGTGGCTTTCTGGGGTTGTGTGTGTTTTCCAGCTCTTTTGTTACAGAAGCCAGGGCACTTTTTTGTTTGGTTTTAATGCATGTTGGCTGTAGATATGGTTCTTTAGTGAAGTAGTTATTTTTTGGAAATCCATGTGGCTGGGGAGCTACTAGTATAAAAATACTAATACTTGCTATTGGGAGAGAGATGGTATAATTGTAAATTGATTCGAACACAGAAGGTTTTGCTCAGTAACAGTTTGGTGTGTTCATCCCTTTATCTGCTATGATTTGTCCACTCACAGTGGCTGGCCAATGTCTTTGATTTCAGAAGAAATGAAAAATAATTCTGAAGGGGTACAGCTTGATTGCAATTCTCCCCCCTCCCTCAAATGGCTTTAATATCTTTAAAATTATATTTCTCTAACATGCTGCCACAGTTATCGCAAGAAGCCTCTTAATTTTCTGTTTATGTAGTTGAGATAGTTGTAGGCATAATAGTACTGTTGTTTTTTCTTTTACATTTAATCCACTCTGATTCCCTACTTTTATGCAGTTGTGTTTCACCAAGTTTTTAATTGGAAACTTTTAAATAGCTGCAGATATAGCAGGCAGAGTTGTAGATGTGATCTGAATATGGGTTATAATCTTTTCAGTACTTTGTATGTTGCAGTTTGCAGAGACACTAAGCTAGCTTTAAACAAACAAAAAAAGCCATATCTTATTTTTTTTTTTCTTTATTCAGGTTTATGTTGGGTATAGAGGGATATTTGTTCTAGTTTAACTTCTTAATAACACTTGTGCTATTGTTTTGGTTATTACAGAGTCGACAAAGGAAAAGCTTACTTTTAATGAAATATTTATCACTTGCTGAGAAACCAGTCAATAAACCTGTTCAGAAGCTAATGTCAACAGAAACACCAACAGAAAGCCCAGAGGTGCCAACGGAAAATACCATGTCCCCTAAAGTCCCTGATGTGGAAGAAAAGGTGAAGTCCAGTGGCAGTCCAGTAGAGAGACAGGAGGCAGGCTCGAACCAGGAAGAATGCCTTGAGCTCCTGTCTAAGAGGCAAAGGAAGAAGCTGTTGAAGCAGAAGCAGTGGGAGGAACAGAAAGATCTACGGAGGTATGGTTTGCAAAATAGCTTTCATAGGGTTATGTGTAGTTTATAGTGCTAATAATAATGATGCATCAATAGAATTTGAGTGTACCTCACTTTAGCAAACCAAGGCAGTTGAACCAGTTTTGTCCCACGCCACAGGTTTAAAGCAATAGTCACAGGCTACTCCATCTGCATATGAAGAAGTTATAAAGGTAAGCATCTTTTCTTCATACTAGAGGTGTTCCTCAACTTGAAGAAGATATCAGGAGGGATTTAAACTTGCATGGTTTTGGTTTGTCAGAAGGGAGGAATAACTTGTGGCCCTGTTCCTTTCTGAATGCCCTCCTTCCCTGGTGCTGTTAAACTTGGTGAATCTTACAAAGACAGTAAATAAAACCAGATTTATTCTGATACATGAAGTGCTGTGCTATAAAGTTATGTTGACTTACAATCTATTAAAATACTTTTGGGAGATGTTGAGTTTCTAGTTTGTTATATTGAGAAAAAAACGTATCTGCACATGGGCTGAGGTGGTTTATTCTTGTCCTACTGAATGCAAAGTGTTCTTTCCCAAGAGTGGCTGTTAAGTTGCTGTCTCTGAAATTTGATACCCCAGCTGCCTGCTCCCATCAGGGGAACAGGGGGAAGAAACAATTGCTTCAGAAACCTTTGGAAAACTGTTCAGTGAAACAGGAGGTAAATTGCCTTCCACATTGTGATATTACAGTTTTGGCAATCTTTTTGATTGTTATGAGACCTGACTGAAAGTACCCTTAAATCTGTGAGACCCTCACTATTGGCTTCACTAAATTTGTGTCAGATGGCTGTACGTATATACAGAACTTCACAAAGACAGGGTATGCGCTTTATGCTGCTATCAGTCTCACACAAATGCAAGCAACAGGGTAAGTTTAAACCACCACGGTTGTGGGACAACCACCTTGATCATTGAAATTTGCATTTACATGTACAACATGTTCCTCAGCAGATTTGGCAGTAGTTTTTGAAGATTTACTTGTTTGCTTTTTTAGGCAGAAACGAAAAGAAAAGCGCCAAAAGAGAAAACAAGAACGTCAGTCAAAACTGGACTCCAATAATGAAGGGGACGACAGAAAGCGTGTGCGAAGGGAAGTTGTTCCTAGTACACTTCGTGTCGTTGTGGATTGCAGCTTTGATGACCTGATGGTGCTAAAGGTAAAAGAAATTCAACCATCACATACAAGTGTTGAAAGATTCTCCAGTGACAGCATTGGTGCAGTTGTGTTAGAGCACAAAACCTGGAGAGCAGCTTGCAGAGGATGGTTAGCATTTTCAGATACTGATGACACCCAGGCCTGTTTCTGTCAGTTGCTGAATTTTTTAGACTTTGAAATGTACATTTGTATAAGCTATACTAATATGCAACCTTTGGTTTCTGAGGTGGCTTTCTCCCCTCCCTGTTACCTTGAGCCCTTCTGCTGCTCCCAGGGGCTTCACTGCCGTGCAACACTGCTTGAATTCAGGCGTTTGCAAAGCCCATCTGGCTACTTGTTGAGTGTCCTTCAGAGCATTTGCGGTACTAGTAGAGGCTCGTGCCACTCAACTCAAAATTTTGGGGTAGCTTCAGTTGGCATTTTGGAACATGGTTCCCTGAGGAGCCCTTCAGCAATGCCCTAGAGGAAACCCAAAGGCCCCCTTGATAGTTGCAGAGAGGCTGACAAGGCATTTCCTACTGATTTTCTTCCTTTAACATAGGTTTTGTCAGGAAGAACCTCTCTTAGGCCTAATAGAAAAACTAGCACTTCTGCAGATGTTCAGGAAGGGGTGAAGTGTTCTAAGTGAAGATGGCTGTGGCCTTTAGCAATGTGATAAATTACATGCTTTCCCTAGTATCTATCACTACAATATCGCAAGTGTAGAAACTTGCGATATTGTAGTGATGAAGACTAGTTTATTTGAAATCCTTTGGAGATACCAAAATATTCTCAAAGCATTACATGAATCGAAACAATATAATGATGGTTCATGTTAAAATGGGAATTTGATATATTTACAAAACACTGCTTTTGGGACACTGAAAGTAAAAACTGTGTATGTACCTACAAAACCCATCATTGGCTAAAATTTAAGTTGTCTGCATTTTAAATAGTAATAGTTAAATGTTGTCCAAATTGTCAGGTTAAAATGCCAGTGTCAGCCACTAAATTATCTGCATTGTTCTGGGGTTCTTCAGATTAATTATGCAGATTTACTTTTCTTAAATTTAAACTATTATTATGTTTGTATTATTGGTGAAAGATTAGTATTGTTGCAGTGATAAATCTGCTTGATCCCTCAGATTAATTTTGAGTATGTTATTACAGATAATTAAATCCCAGTGATGTTTGTTTGTGTAGTTTGTAAATCAAGTACACGCATAAAGGTGTCTTAAGTACCCTTTGTGGAACACATGTGTGTCGTTTCTTGTCAGCATAATCCCTTCACAATGCTTGTTTTTTCTCTCAGGTTCTGATGTCCACACACTTTCAGAAGCCTCTTTTGCCAGTTAAAAGCTTCCTTTTTCTCTCTTTAGCTTCTGACTGGCTCATGGTAAAGCATTTTGTGATGGTCTGTCTGAAGGACTATATAAAAACAAATTGTGTTGTATACAGGATGTTAAGAAGCTTCACAATCAAATTCAGAGATGTTATGCAGAAAACCGCAAAGCATTTCATCCTGTGCAGGTATGTTTAAACAAACTGAGCTATTGCCCTGTACAAAGCACATGAGAAAGGCAGCTGTAGCCTAAGAGGTGAGAGCTGTAGTAGAAAAAAGATATTGAAGCTGCGTCTTTTTAATAAGAAAGTTTCTTCTATTGTAGCAGATTAGTTTTCAACCCACATGTTATAAAAATCCCTGTGTGCATAAAAAAAGTATGTGCATGCAGGTGAAGAGTGCCAGATACTGGGTGCCTGTATTTTGTTCTAAGATTCTGTTGATACTCAATTTTATGTGATGGATTAAAAAAAAGTAACTGATTTTTCTTTTAATTGTGTCAACAATTACGTGAATATCATCTTAGTGCCATTTTCAGTTAAAATGATGAAGAGTTTTAGATAATATTTAAGGGTAGAAAAAGTCTTGTGAAGAAAGGACTGGCAAGTTAACATTTCAGTATTTTGTACCTCTTGTTTTTCTTTTCGAAGTTTTACTTGACCAGCCATGGGGGACAATTGAAGAGCAACATGAATGAAAGTAACAAAGGATGGGTGAACTGGAAGGTGAATAACTGACTATTTCTGGAGAAAGAGAGAAAGAAACATTGATTATAATTGCTAACTAGGTTGATAGACTAAGCAAGACTACTTACTGTAGGCAGCTCTGACAGTTGTCTGTCTTGACAGTGCTCTTTTTTTCTTGGCAACAAATAAGACTTTGAAGTCTAAAAAAGTTGTGAATGCTCCGTCCTTGGCAGTGTTCAAGGCTGGGCTGGACAGAGCCTCGAGCAACATGTTCTAGGGTGAGACGTCCCTGCCCATGACAGGGGAGTTGGAACTAGATGATCTTAAGGTCCTTTCCAACCCAAACTATTCTCTAGTTCTATAATTTGATACTTTTACTACCATTATATTGCCTCTTAACACTGAAGTGTTCGTTAAATCAATAGGTTGTCTTATGGGCAAACTCATGTTGGCTTTCCTTGTGACTCCCTGTTAAACCAGTAACCAGTATTCCAGCAACTTCAAGTGAAGATGACCTTGCATAAATAAAATCAGTTCTACTTTTAGTATGTCTTACATGATAGCTGCTTTGCAAAAGCATAGCATAAATTACTCTTATAAAAAATATAATGTTAATTAAGCATTTACTTCTGGTTTCACCTTTTTGAGAAAGGTAGACTTGAAAATTATTTGGCCCTGAGAAAAATATGGTAGCATTTGAAGGGAGTTGCAAGAACTTAAAGATTTGTGAAGTTCTTTTGGGGTTTTGGAAAATTTCCTGATGATTTTTACAGTCAGTGCTGTAGGGACTGTGGATTATTTATGCTGAAGTCAGTCTGCACTGTGCCTACATACTTAAACATGAATGGTGGATGTGGAACGACTGCATGCTTTTGGATTTACGTTTGCTAGCTCCATCCTGGGTCTGTAAAGCTTGTGCAGGAATTTATCATTTGAATGTGACTTCTTTTAACTACCGGTTTTTTAGGATATTCAAATCAGAACAGAGCACTATACTGAGGTAATAAAGAAAGAAGACCTAGTATATCTTACCTCAGACTCCCCAGATGTTCTCAGCGAGCTTGATGAGAAGAAAGCCTATGTGATTGGCGGACTAGTAGATCACAACCACCACAAGGTAAACTGTGGGTGTGTTTCTTTACAGCTGTTTTTTTGGGGGAGGTGTTTAGGGTTTTTTTTGCGCTTTATTTGACATGAACATTGTTCATGTGTAAACTAACAACAATAACAAAGCTTCTTCAAAAAAAGGCTTGAAAAGAAATTTTGGAGAAATGGGGGAAATAAACCAGCAGCTTCTCTTCCAGAGTGCAGACATGCAGAGCTTTGTAGGATTTTATCTTTTTATTTTAAATATAGGAATGGAATTAGTAACACTGCTCAGCTTACTGAGGGCCATATTTTCAGACAGAAGGGTTTGGTTTCTGTTCATGCACTTGTGTGTGTGCGTGCACTTGTACGTGCATGTGCCCAAATATAGTTGGGAAGTTAAAGCACTGTTGCTGTTTTTCTTCAAAGACACTCCTGTGTAATTTCTGGTGACATGTTTAATATTTCAGTGTAATGCCAAAAAAAAGGAATGGATCTTAAACCATACTAAATGATACTTCAACTGTTAATCCACAGTTAAAGGCTAGGAGCCAGCTGAAGTAGATCCTTTATGTAGTCATTATGGTATAAAGTGTTCACATAGTTTTCATGGGGCTTTTTTGCCTGTCTTCAGCACAGGAGTTGCCAACTGTAAAAAAGCAAACAAGATTTTCTTATCCTTTACTCTTTCTCTGAAAAAATAGCCAGTTACTGCAATATGAGTAACTTTGTACTTAAGTATAAGTTTAAGGTTTGGAACAGGCTATAGCTGGTGCATTCTACAGCTGCAGCTGCTTGAACAAGTTTTATTTACAGTCTTTCTGGCCATACACCACAGTGTGACATATGTTCAAAGCAATAAGTTTTCCAGAGGTAGCCCTTGAAGCAAGTACTGTGTAACCAGGTTAAGTTACTTCTCATAAATACTTTCTAAAGCAAGATCATGGCAGCACTGGCAAAACTCTTTCCAGAAAAATGATACTTGTAATCTGTATGGGCTGACCTGAAATGGTGATTCTCAGTCCAGTACTTTTGGTGTCTTTCTCACAGGGAATTACTTACAAAAAGGCTGTAGAGCAGGGAATTGGTCATGCACAGCTCCCCCTTGGAAACTTTGTCAAGATGAAGAGTCGGAAAGTGTTAGCTGTCAATCATGGTAAGTTTTAGATCACAATTATGTTGTTATGGGGTATACCTAGGATATTCAGAATTTGAACCCTCAAAATGTACACTGTAGTGCAGATGCCTAAATCTTATTTTATGATGTTGATACTTGTTGAATGTGCTTGCCTTTGGGATACAGAAACTGTCCTGACCTTCAGATATTTTAGATATGATTAATGTAAAGGATGATGTCTCAGCCACTTAAAAGTGTGCTTCCTATTCTGTTGACTTATCATATGATTAATTTTGGTATTCTTACCATCCTGGTCTTGTTGCCAGCCTTAATGTGTGTAATGTTGGAAACTATCCCATGTATTTTATCCCCGGAGAGGATAAATGTGATATTTTCATGTCTTTGACACCTTCATTCAGTAGTAACTGCTTAGGTATCTGTAGATGTACCTTGTCTCAGCAGTACTCCCATCCGCTGAGCTTCCATAACTATTTTTACCTGGTTTCCTGGTTCTGCTTTAAAACCATGTTTTGAACTGATTTAAAAGCATAGAATTGTTTAAGCAAGTCTTGAATTCCACTCCTTTTCAACTTGCAGTTTTATTATTATTTATTTATTACCTTTCAGTGTCATTTAGTATAAATACATGCAAAATGGAACCTACTGAAACCCTTATGGAGATTTTTGACATGGTGTTTAAGTTTTTATTTTGCTCCACTTTGGGTTTTCTTATTTCCTCTTACCTGAGTTAATTTCAAGTTCATTTTATTATGTAACACATTACTTGGGGATAACTTTATTTTCTTTAAATGCCATTGATTGATGAGGTATGTATGTGCATGACAAGATTATTTAAACATGAAGGAGAACATAGTGCATCATTGGAATTAAAAATTATCAAACCTCATGTAAGAATTTACATGTGTCTAAAACTTTAAATGTTGCTTTATATAGAGCAGAATAGGATTTTAAGTGTTATTCATCAAGAGTTATAATAGTTGTAACTTTCTGCTGGAGTTTTTCTGCAGTAATCTTATACTGACCTCTAGTGTCAACATTTCTGAAGGCTGTGTTATAACTGCTTGAGCACTGGGTGTAATTTGAATTACTTACACTGAGGCTTTCATTTATCTGCTTTATGGTCTTTTGCGTGTCTTTTGTGCCAGACATCTAGGCATCTGATTGCACTGCAATTCAGTTGGCAAGGTTTAATTTTGAGTGAGCTTGTGAATTCAGGTGAATTCACTTGTTGCTTTTTACTTACTGATTTGTAATCCTTCTATCTTGGGATCAAGTCTTCATGTATTCTCACAGAAAATTCAGTGCCTGCATCACCACATTAAAATGGGATGAGAGACACGTGTGTGTTTGTGAAATATTTGATGCTAGAAAACTGACACACTGTAAGATTATTTTTTAACTTGATCTGGAATTCTAAAACTTGGAAGACTGAGATCTGTGTAGAACATTGTATTGCAAAACACAACTGCAAGTGTACCTGACAGAGCTTTTCTCCTATTCAGGTTTGTATCCCAAGGCAAATACTTTGTAATATGTGTTACCATATTGTTTCACTCACACCAGAATGATGTCCACCAACTGTTCCCACTACCTTTTTCTGTCCTTGCAAAAGACTTTTGTAGCTGTTGCAGCTCATCATAGAAGCCTCCATTCTCCTGTGGAAGCTGCTTTCTTTCGATCAATTCTGGTTTTCCTATGCAGATAAAGGAAGTTCTATAGCAACGGCAAAGGAACATGCTCATTATAGTTGACTTGTTTCTTAAGCCACACATGCTTTCTGTGTGAGGGAATATGAATATAGTCTTTTGAGAGCTCATGCTTTCACAGTACGTTTCAAGTGAATAATATGCATAGTAAAATGGCCAACTCTTCAATCTCCATGTCACAGAGAGCAGCTGGCTGTCCAATAAACCTGGTTTCAGGAAACCTCTAGTAAATAAGCCACTTTTATGTAACTGGACTCTCATGAATAAGAGATCCATGCTGCTTCTTCCTTTCTGCACACCTGCCTAACCTCTGTAACATTTTCCTGCCTTCTTAGCTCCTTTGATTCTTTCTCGTGTGCTGTCACTTAGCATCGAGAATGCTTGTGCTGGGTGTATTCTTTGAAGTCAGCATTCTCCAGTGGTGTTTAGCACTGTTTCTGAAGCTTCAAGCTCGAAGAGCCACCCCTCTGTTGCATATTTGTCATCCAAGTGTGTCTGGCTTACCAGCTGTGCATAAGGCCAGCCTTCCCTGCTGCTGCTGAGCCACAGGGTTTGAACACTCTCAGTCCGTGTTGAGAGGGTTTTTTTTTTGGGAGCCTAAGATTTTTCTAAGTAAAAATTTGCGGATGTATTTTGTATATAATGCAGTTTGGATCTGTTGTCAGTTAGGGAAAGTTTGTCCTGAAAGACAGATGAAGTAGGAGGAGGGTGGACTGTGTGGTTAGCATAATAGAAACAGCAAGAAAGGGTCACAGAATAGAATACTAGAAAGGATTTTTGCTATGAGCTCAGCTAGAAATGAAAGAGAGTGCTGATTTATCGCAGGTTTTAGGAGGACTTCCAGCTGTCCATATGTTAGCAAGGGGATAAAGTCCTTGCTAAAGTACATCCACAGCAGTATTCTTGTCAAGTTTCAGAAAGCATTAGGCACTGGTAAGACCTGAGGTAGTAGAGGTGGTGGGAGGAGCACTTCTTTTTGTCCCCAAGAGAAATTAATTCAAACTGAGGCTGCTGCAGGAAAGAACTGCTGTATTAACTGTCTTACAACCAGAGACTCAAAGTGTGCTTTGACTTTAAACTGCAGCAGTAGCAGAATTGTTTTGTTTGCTTCTGCCTGTATTTCATCAGCTTTACTCTGAAGATGTCAAAACCAAGTGCACATAAACCTGTGTAAAGATGGTTTGAGGGTGTGTTCCTGTCAGAAGTTCACTTATGTCCCTTTAAAAGAGCTGATGGTCTTTCTTGATGTTGCAGTGTTTGAGATCATCCTTGCATACCTGGACAAGAGAGATTGGAAGGAGGCCTTTTTCAGTGTCTTGCCACAGCGGAAAGGGGCTGTTCCTTTGGAAGAAGCCAATAATTCATCCAAACATACTCTGTCTGGAAAAGAAGATGAAGACAATGACTCAGAGAACAACTAGGCTTCAGAATGAGATGGTGGGAAAGATGAGACATGCAGTTCATGAGATAGAACCTGTATGTGAAGTAGTTACACTCTGAAGACTATCTCCTGCCCTCGTGAATTGTCTCAATGCTCTGTAGTTCCATAGTTGACCCAGAGCTGTTTCAGGACATGAAGGGTAATGATAAACTTCAATATGAATAGTTTTAGAAAAAAAAATAAATTAATATCAAATGCAGAATTTATTTTGTTTCCCAAGGAAGCTATTTAAATTTTTTTTTTTTTAATATTTGTTTTTATACATTCCAAGTTGGGTATATTACCCAAGAGCATTAGTGCTTCCTATTTTAATGTATTCATTCTCCTCCATTCTTGCTCTAAGTTTTCTTCAAAGCAGGGAATGGCAAGCATTCCTGTGATCCCAAAACCTGCACTGCTAGTGCCTGTAGCAAAGTGTGTGTGAGAACTCAAACAAACATTTCACTTGCCCCGAGCATCTCAACAGACAAGTAACTGAACTGCCTTTGGCAGCAGAGCCACACTCGTTCATATACCAGCTGTCAGTGGATGAAATACAAGTGAGGTTAAGCCAATGCTTTATACTTCAGCTCGAGTGGGATGAATGTCTACATAAGTGCAAATCATATACCTTTGTTGGCACATGGTGCACATAGAGTGCACAATCACTTTTGATTGCTTCTTGATTCTCTTGGGAAAATTATCACACAGCTTCAGAACATTACCAGGAGCTGTGAACTCTTTTCTTACAAGTCACCAACTCAGTTTCAGTGTACCTGTTTTATCACATCATCTTATATGTTTTGTATTGTCTGACAACTATTTTTCTTTTAAAAACAACAAGGGCATAGACTCACTCTTGGCTGGATGTTCTGATTTGACTTACTTCTAACTGATTTAAGGGCTTTTGTAAAATACTGAAGTGGACACCTTTAAAGTCTGGCTTCATTTTTCCTCTGTGACCCTGCCCAATCCCTTTGTGCTCTAGGGACTAGCCAGGCATCTGCTGGTTTTGAATATGTTCAGCTTTCACGTAGGATGGCTGAATAGTGTAAGAGCACATCATTGTAACTGTTCATCTTTGCTGGGCTGGAATCAGAAAGATGGTCCAAGTATTACTTGGTTTGTATCCATGCTTATTTCTCCCTCTGTTGTTACTGTTTTCAAATGGAGACCAGAAAGTGGGATGCCTACAGGTCCCTGTGGTCTGTAGAGGATTGGCAAGGAGCTGGATATGACTTTATCCACTTAGTGCACTTCTCTGTATACTTTTTAAATAGCGGTAGAAAAGTTTTGTCTGTTGAAAGTATAGGTTGTGATTTGTTGCTCAAGTCATGTGGGAGTATTGCTAGGCATTACAAAAATGTGATTAGTTTTGGTCCAGAAACTAGATCAGCTTTTTCATAAAAGCATTGCTAGGTTTATTTCTATAACAAGAAGTGCAGCATAAGTATACCCACCATCTATTACAGATTCTCTGATACAAACGTGTAATGTGGTAAAATTACAAGGAGTTGCATTTTTACGCCTGAGATGCTGCATGTTAATGCACATAGCACCTATTAAACCTAAGATTCTTTAGACTCTCTTAAATACAGGTTTTAAATATAATTTCTCATATTGTCACCTGAATTCTGTGATTCTAATTTGGGTCCTGCTGCAAAGACAAATGTTAGAGCTTCTGAAGCTCTGATTCCCCCTGTGCTGTTTGGGGACTAGCATCCTAGATATGTGATGTCTTAACATTTAGTGTTTTCATTACTTACCCTGTTTCACGTTTAGACTTGCCACTGATTCTTTAGCTGATGACCTGGGTGAAAAAGAAAGAACGTCTAACTTTCAACTGGCATAAACTCTGCGCTGCAAGATACAGGTTTTTCCTCAAAGGGGAGTCAAGTGTTCCTGAAATCTTGTGATGTTGCTGTAATGGCTAAATTTGTATCAAAGAGTGTGGAGTTTGTTTGTAGTTTGGGGCTTTTTTGATTAAAGCTGAGCACAGCCTTTTGCTGTTGCATTTTTCATGGGAGGAGAAAACAAAAACCTAGCTATAGGTTTAGCTTATCTCTAATCCTAGCAACCTCACTGCAGATTTTGCCTGGTCTGATTCATATCCTCTTCTGGACCTCTCTGAAGAGGGTGGAGAGACTCTTAAGAGTCTTGGGCTCTTCATGTTCTGTGCTCTACCTTCCCTACAATTCAGTGTGTCAGTTGGTTCACAATAAATCAGATTCAACACAAAGTCTTTCTCTGAAATATGAAGGCAGCAGAAACTTTATGGAAATTCCCACTTGCTGATCTGGATGCTTAGGGGTGAATTTGGGGCTTCCCTTGCCTCATTTTCAAAGGGCTTAAGGACATCAGCGCGACACCATTTGTTGGCTTTCACCCTTCCCACAGCAGCCCAGAGCTAAACTGAAAGAGTGTGTTTTTCCACCCTGAGCCAAACCTGAGTGCGCTGAAGTTTGAGTGACAATATTAGTGTACTGTCACCTTACTGCTCAGCTCAGTGGCAGCTAGACCAAGCACACTTGCATGGGTCCTATTCCTTCCATGTCAGCATCCCCACTCAGTTCAAGTCTATGAGAGTTTCAGGGGCACTTTTCAGGAAGGGAGTCAGGTATATGTGCTTGTTAGCCTTCTTACTTGTCCTTGAAAACCAGGTTTGGATTGTGGTGCAAGCGGATGCATGTGGAAAATTTTTGTGAGTTTTTCCAGCACCTGGAAGATGTACAGGATAGTTCCCATGGCGGAAGAAAAGCTGATTCAAGGCAGTTTTTGCATGTGTTTAGCTCTAGCTGTGTGAGTGTGCAGATCTACAACTTTGCAAACTGCCTAACCTAAGGCCTCCCATCAGATTTGCCACAGTGTGACACTGGTTACAAAAGGTGATGTTGAATGAGTGACATGTACACAACACTTGAGAGATAGAGTAAGGGAATCCTAAGCAGTGTTTGCTACATAGAACACCCCTTGTGCATGACATGCAATATTTGAAGGCTGGATTTTAGAGAGCAAGTTTCAGCCTGTGAGTCAGCTACATTGATCACCCAGTGACTGCCAACAGCAACTTCCAGTTTAGGGAATTCAACTCCATAGTAAATGCTAAATACAAAAGTCAGTATGCTTTACTCTGGAGTGGTGCGGGGGTGGAAATGTGATCAACAAAGTTCCATGCCATCCCCAAGGGGAGTAAAAATGCATAACATCATAGAAAGTCATATGGTATATACAGCGCTCAAGTCTTACCTTTATTTCCTTCTCCAGTGATCTCATCAGAACTCAGCTGCTGAACTGCTGCTCTTCTTTTCTCTGTGTGTAGGCATTACCAATCTATTAAAAGCCCGGGAATCAAAATGTCAGTGGCATAAGGTTCTCTTTGTAAGTGCAGAGGGAAAGCAAAAGGACACTAGCTCCTCTTAAGAAACAATAGTTTACTGAGTGTGGCTATATGGCACTATCTGTCCATGAGTGATTTTGCAGCCAAACCACAGTAAACACAGTTTGAAGAACTGGGTTCTGAATGTATAAGTGAACAGAACAATAAAGCATAGCCTTTACTGTATGCCTAGCTCAGGAATCAAAGAGCAACATTTAGCAGGCCCTCACCTCCCAGTTAAAATGCAGAAGCTGGGGGAAAAACAGGTCTGTATTTTTAGCGTCTTTACTGCAAAACGCCTTGGTGATGCCCTCTGCTGTCCAGCACCAGTGGAGCAACACTTGCATTCCCTTTCCTCAAGAGTATGCAGTCCTCTTCGTGATAGTGTCTGGAATGGAATGCTAACTTAGGCATCAGATCTCATACAGTCACAAGAGAGGTGAGGAGTAATTAGGTAGCAGCATGAAACTAAGGAGTTATTGCAGAAACATTCCAGGAAAAGAATCTCTCAGCAGGGCTGCAAAGTGACAAAACAGCACAAGCAAAAGTAAAACTGTTGGCAGTAAGTAATCCAAAGAATCTTTGTTTCCTGAGGGGAGGAGGCTTTTCCTGTGCTTCCTTGTTATATAATGTGATGGGTTGTCCCCAGCAGTTCGAAACAAAGTGAATTTATTCCCATCTTCATTGGGTTTGATAATCATAGGTTGGACTTGGAAAGGACCTTAAGATCATCTAGTTCCAACCCCCCTGCTATGGGCAGGGACACCTCAAACTAAACCACGCCACCCAAGGCTCTGTCCAACCTGGCCTTGAACGCTGCCGGTGATGGAGCATTCACAACTTCCCTGGGCAGCCCATTCCAGTGCCTCACCACCCTCACAGTAAAGAACTTCGTCCTTATATCCAATCTAAACTTCCCCTGTTTAAGTTTGAACCCATTGCCCTTTGTCCTATCACTACAGTCCTAATGAAGAGTCCCTCCCCAGCATCCTTATGCAGCCCTCTCCAGGCTGAACAGCCCCAGCTTTCTCAGTCTATCTTCATACAGGAGGTGCTCCAGTCCCCTGACCATCCTCGTGGCCCTCCTCTGCACTTGTTCCAACAGTTCCATGTCCTTTTTA
>JASSUY010023593.1:0-67195 GCA_032466535.1 Forpus xanthops | reverse complement strand
TGTTGCTTAGTATTAGCAAGGCCTAAGGAGCCTAAAAATAAACATGCGTTTATATTGAAGGAAGCAAAATGTGACTGACAACCCTCAGAGCAATTTTCTGATAATCAGTCAGGAAGCTTCTCTCATAACCTTCGTCTCCCCATTTAGTTCACTTTCTCCGTGGACTGTTTTGCCTTTTGATCTAAGGAGAACAAGAGCCTTCAAGTGGCTTTATTTAACCAAAATGTGTACTGTATAAAAAATTACTTCTTTGCACATTATAGACATGCAACAGTTTGGGGAAATTGCAAAAGCTTGGGGAACAGTTTCCCTGAAATAGACATACAATGAGGATGTCTACTCAGCTGAATGTATTCCTTTCCTCACAAACAAGGGAAGTTGGTCAAACTGATATGCTAGTTGTTTTGTAAGTAGGCATCCATGAAATGTAAAACATTTAATTACAAGGAGTATTGTTCTTACTACTAGCTATTAATTGCACTCTGTGTCCAGTTACTTTATTTTTAGAATTGAGGATTTCTCCTCAACCAGATTATAAAGCATCTTGCATTGTAAATCCTTTGGTTCAGATGGTGATAATTTTTTGAAACATTCATTTTGCCTGGACTGATAATTGCTATGCTGAGCTCCCATTCAAAAGCAAAACTATTATTATTGAAAATTCAAACATGAAGATTTCAGCCACTACTGAGTCAATGTCAAAAGTACAATTTCCAAATTATAAAACCACATTTTTACTTTAGTTCTTACAAGAACTCTGCAGCCAACATGGAATGGATCTGTTCCATTTTAGCATGGAAATAATCCTAACTGAGGAAGCAGCACTTAGTCTTGCTGTGGAGGAAACTGTTTTTATTTGACTGTGTTCTGAGAGTTTAAAAATCCAACATCTAAGCCTATTAGGTACACACTTTAAATGCACATTAGAGTCCATGTTACCAACATGTTGAGTATCCTTCCTTCCCAGGGGTTTTAACAGGTACTTCTGCTGAGTACTTCCCAGAAGTTTCCACGGTACCACAGAATTGTGCCTACAGAAGCTGAGGACTGTATACATAGGTAGAGATTACTTTGCCATGCCATCACAGACTAGTCCTAACAGTTGCCTGAACTTCCAAGTCTTAGAATAAAAGGAGGTTCTGAATTCAGATGTTGCCATATGATTTTTTGAGCAGAACCATAACACAGTCCCTTGCTACTTTTAGAGAATATTGTCTCCATGTCCCTAAGACAATTTAAAATTCATTTGTCAGGTCTTTCTTCTAACTTACAAAACGTTGAATTGTGCTGATACTTTAATTTATCCTTGAAGCAAAATCCACAGTTCTGCAGATACTTCAGTAACTCAGTAGGGATTAGTAGTCAGACATCTTTCTAAATAAATTGAAGATACAGTCAAGCTATGCTTTTCTAGACCAACCTCAATATTAACACCTCTATAATCAGTATGTAGACAGTTCATAATCTGCATCTACGTGTTTTATATGTGTTTTAGTTTGTTAGGAGATTACTTCAGGCAATATAATGAAACCCCAGTACCATATATACAAAGTAGAAATCAGTCAAAAGAACTCAGAGCTTCAAACTGCCTGATGACATGGTTTTGGGTAGGGGACCAAGACAGACTTTATGGATAATCACCAGTGTCACTCAGAAAGTACCAACACTGTGTTACTGTCTACAAAATTATCACCTCCTGTCCTGCTAGGGGACCACTGAAGATATTAGTCTTACTGCAAGGATGAACATGGTAAAGACTAGCTAATTCCACAAAATATCAGAGGCCTGGGCTGGGGTACAATTTTTCTCTTTCAAAGACATCAGTTGTGAACTTTAATAAGAGACTTAGCCCACCTACATCCTGCATATGACATGGGAACAACAGTCTTTCCCACCTGATGTTGGGGAAGATAACCACAGAGAAAGGGATGGTGTTTGAGGATGTATTCATTGTGTGTGTGTTGACACCTAAAGTCAAGAGCATGAGTAAGTGTGGTCTGCTGGACCCCTGCAGTCAGGGGAGAGGATTTATACTTGCTGCATCAGAACTGACCAAGTCAACACAGGATAAGTGAACTCTCAAAATCAGAGTCTCAAAGGGTGTCTAAAGTTAATTGAGATCAAGGCAGGCCATCTGCCAGACACCATGATGAAACCTCTCTATCAACTGCAGAGGGAGCCAAGGTCTTGAACATTTCTGAAGCAGACACTCTGAGAGGTCTTTTTAAGCTAGGTAGGTAATGCTGAAGATGACCCTTAGAGACTTTGGTGAGGTAGGCACTACAGATACTGCAGGGAAAGAAGCTCTTAATGGCTCCAAAAGCTGCCAAGCTCTTTATTTTACTTCAATGTTCCATCATCTTGTATTTTTCCCATAGCTATATTTGGCAGAATATTTCTACTGATTTGCTGGACTAGTTGTGCTCTCCCTTTGGTAAAGTTATTAATCAGGACTACAGAGTAGCATTAACATTTTAGCTAATGATCATACCAATAAATAACTTCTATTTCAGTAGCATTTAACAACGATCAAGATGAAAACCTAATGTGCCCAGATAATGTGTGTACACAGTGACTTACCACTAGTTTACAAAAGTACATGGTAGAAATCTAAATCTATTTTTCACAGTTGTTTTTTTTCCATTTTTTTTTTTTGGGTTTTTTTTTTTTGTTTTTTTTTTTTTTTTTTTTTTTTGGGTGGGGGGAGTGTTGCGAATCAATTTCTGTGCCAAAAAATGTGGACAATGAATGTGGACAAATGCAAGCATTTACTTTTCTGGCCATGCAGTTGGGAAAAGTGCTCCAAGAAACAGAGCTCTTCAAGGAAAAATTAAAATTATAACAAAGTCTCATTTAAAATAAATGTTCATTTGGTTCATATTTTGGACGATTATTAAACTTTCCATCCACCCCTTTTTTCCCTCCACTCCAGACAGATTCTGACTAAGGTACTAGGGATTTCCATGACACAACAAAATCATAGAATCACAGAATCGACTAGGTTGGAAAAGACCTTTAAGATCACCAACTACGATCTTTTCCCCAGTACTGCCAAGGCCACTGCTAAACCATGTCACTAAGGCCCTCATCTACACAGTTTTTGAACACTGCCAGGGATGGTGATTTCACCACTTCCCTGGGAAACCTGTTCCAGTGCCTGATGACCCTTTTGGTGAAGAAATTTTTCCTAACATCCAATCTAAACCTCCTCTGGTGAAGCTTGAGGAGGAACTTCTTGCCCTATCACTTGTTACTTGGGAGGAGAGATCGACCCTCACATCACTACAACCTCCTTTCATGCAGTTGTAGAGAGAGATAAGATTCCCCCTGAGCCTTCTTTTCTCCAGACTAAACCACAGGTCCCTCAGCTGTTCCTCATAAGACTTGTGCTTCAGCACCTTCATGAGCTTCGTTGCCCTTCTCTGGACCAGCTCCAGCACCTCAATGTCTCTCTTGTAGTGAAAGACACAAAACTGAAGACAGTATTTGAGGTGTGGCCTCACCAGTGCCAAGTACAGAGGGATGATCACTGCCCTGGCGCTGCTGGCCATGCTGTTTCTGATACAGGCCAGGATATCCCTGGTTTTCTTGGCTGCCTGGGACACTGGCTCATGTTTAGTTGTCAATCAGCACCCTCAGGTCCTTTTCCACTTAGCAGCTTTCCAGCTGCTCTTACCCAAGCCTGTAGTACTGCATGAGGTTGTTGTGACCCAGGTATGGGACCTGGCACTTCGCCTTGTTGAGCCTCATACCATTGGCCACAGGCCATTGATCCAGCCTGCCCAGACCCCTCTGCAGAGCCTTTCCACTCTCCAGCAGATCAACACTCCCACCCAACTTAAGGACATCTGGAGATTTACTGAGGGTGTACTCAATCCCCTCATCTAGATCACCAGTGAAGATGTTAAACAACACTGGCCCTAATACTGAGCCCTGAGGGACACCACTAGTGACTGGTCACCAACTAGATGTGACACCAAAATATAAGCAAAATCTGCAGTGACAGCCAACACGAAGATAGTTTCCAGAGTGCCCACAGAAGCAGAATAAAAATCAAAACTACTGCTGAGAAATACAAACAGTACAACAGCCAAAGCTTTATGCTGGCTTGAAGGTTCTACCTGATGAAATGCACCTGGTTAAGTACTTCTATGGCCTCTTTACCATAATATCTCAAAACCTCATACCTTCTAAACGATCAGATTCTCAAAGAGGTACTACTTATCCCAATTTTATACAAGCAGAGTTGAAGCAAACATAAAGATTAAAGGCTTTATCCCCAAGGTATTTAGATGCTTATATCCTGATTGATTTCAATGGGAAGTTAGGAGCCTGAACACCTTTGGATTTTCTACATCTGTATGACTCTCTGCAGGTCATACGGTAATTACATAGCAGAACAGGGAAGAATTCCAGCAGAAATTATTATCCAAATTTAATTTTAACTCATGAATTCCAACTACTGGTTAATACCCAGTCAACTAGATCATCTTTCTTGTGTTTCATATTTTTTCCTAACTCTGCCCTACATCTCTACCCAGGTAAGAATACACAATAGTGCTATAGCAAAAATGCTCTTCGCGTCTCTTTGCAAGTTATGGGCACCTGCCACATCAATGCTGTCACACATGTCATTTCTGTAAAGAGTTCAACATAAATGGAGTCTGCCCATCAGTTTTCATATTAATTAAATGGCTTGTCGGACACAGCAATTGGAAAATGACACAGGGCATAGTGAATTACATAAGAGAAAGTAGCTGCCGCCCTACAAAATTTTAAAGGTTTCGAATAGACACATTTGCACTAACTGCTGAGTCATGACATCACTTGGGAAGAACATCCACAATGTGTTTTCCAGCATCTCCAACTAGTGTTTGAATCTGTGTTCCATGGTGTTTTCTGCTCTTGTCCTAACGTAGAGAATTTCTACAGCCAACCTTTAAATGATCATAATAACTATTGTAACAGTAAAATTAGCATGTGTAATGATGACAAGTCAAATGAATGTACAGTTTGCATACAGGGCTTTAATTCCATAATCTCACACGCTCAAGCTTTTGGATGGACAAGGAGGCAGATTACTTATATTAACTGTCTTTACTCTTTTTTTGATAAGCCGCTTTTTGTAAGTTTACCAGCAGAATACTGAATTTAAAATACTTACTTTTTTTACTTACTTCTGTTGGTCCTCTTAGGAAGAGATAAT
Source organism: Forpus xanthops (assembly GCA_032466535.1). Taxonomy (NCBI): domain Eukaryota; kingdom Metazoa; phylum Chordata; class Aves; order Psittaciformes; family Psittacidae; genus Forpus; species Forpus xanthops. Next base: position 61,989 of record JASSUY010023593.1, on the reverse strand, counting down.
GGACTTCCAGGCATCTGTAGATCCCATCTTGAAAACTATTATCTTATATGCTTAAAAACAAACAGCTTTTAGAGGGCTGTTGAATCAGCAAGTACAAACATACATTAATTATTTGACAAAATTCATAATAATTTTTTTAACAACTTCTTTGATGAGTGTGAATTTATTACTTGGCTCTCTTTCAGTTCAGTACTCTTCGCTTGGGTAATGTGTACTTTGAGATAATTTTCATTTTACCACATGGGTAATGTGCACTAATCATGTTTTATCTTGTTGTAAGTAAATAGCTAGGGTATTGCACAGAACTGTTTGATCAAGTATAGCATGACTTAAGAGAATGGTTATGCCTTTATTTGTCTCATAATCCTGCTTAAAATCTGTATGAATCATTAGAGTAAGGTGCATGTTAATAATGGCTTCTACATATACATTTATATATAAAAAGCTAAAATATTTGCTGCCTTAGTTTAGTAGGTTTAAAGTGTCACTGTATTTTTCCATTGAAGCAAAACACTTTTAAAATGTTTCACTTATTATATGTGTTCTCTCCCTCCATCCACCGGTGTCTTGTTCCACGAATCATATCAACCTAGGCCATGTGATTTGAAAATCATGAGCTTTCTGTTTTTTAAAACCTCATGATAGAAAGGCAGCATTTTTAAGCTTCCTTCTGACAGTGTTAGTAAGGACAGCTCTTGAGAACAGGAATACATATCAAAACCAGCTAATCACCAGTCTCATTTCAATTCTTATGAGGCAACAGACCAAGCTGTCTCTTGGCACACATAATGCATGTGTGGACTCTACCAGTGATTTCCCTGGCCGTGTTCCCTTCATAACTGGGGGACAATGAGAGAGGGATGTGGCCCTATCTTTAGAGAACATTGCACAGATCGATCCACGTGAGCCTCTGTAATCTTTCCTTTCCTTCTTTATTTCCCTATCTTTGATCTCCTATATATTCCTCAACTAAAATTAATCCTTGTCAATATAACTGCTCCTTCCTTATAGCTTGGTGAAGTGCAAATATTTTATTTTGCAACAGGCCAGTCAGAATTTGGTTTGCAAGGCTGTGTATGGAAACATGCACTGAGAAACCATGATTTTTTCCTTTTCCTCTACTGTGAATTAAGCTAAAATCTGCCAAGCTCTACCCAGGCATTAATACTGTGTCTTCACTCAGTGCCAGTATTTATGTCTTCTTTACTAGCTTTTTGCTGCAACAGATTGCACAGATTAGCACTACTCAGCAGACCACATAGAAGTTATACACTATTACACAACCCTTCCACAACCCTGATGTTTCTGATTGTAAATGCCTCCATTATTTCAGTAATTTTCTCATTTTCTTTTTATTTGGCTCGAATGTGCTAATCTGAAGTTTCAAAACCTTCAAGAATGTCTGGTAGTGCTGTGACTGAATATCCAAGTTTATTCATCCTGAAGAGGGCTCCAGGGAGACCTGATAGCTGCCTTCCGATACCTAAAGGGGGCCTATAAGAAAGATGGAGAGGGACTTTTTACAAGGGTATTTAGGGATAGAACAATGAGGAATGGCTTTAAAATGAAAAAGGGGAGATTTAGATCAGATGATAGGAAAAAATTCTTCACTGTGAGAGTAATGAGGCACTGGAACAGCGTGCTCAGAGAAGCTGTGTCTGCCCTATCCCTGGCAGCATTCAAGTGACCCTTCCAACCCAAATCATTCTGCGATTCTATGAATATGAAGATGTAAAAGGGAGAGTCATGACTAAGAAAGCAGAGGTGTGTAATGTGAGCATGTGTACCATGAACACGATGCAAACACACCATGTACCTTGAATTAAATTGCCTACTCGGCCTGCCTCCCCATGTGCACCTCCACATTACTGCACAGAAACTAAAAGGTATTTCACACACTATTCCTAGTCAAGAGTCAAGACAGGGTAGGAGAGAAACACAATTATAAGTCCTGGAGTGTCCCATTTGGATAGAGCATGTCATTCACCACAGTAAGGTCCACCACTGTGATTTGGATCAGACTTGTGGAAATCCTGAAACTCATTCAGTGATGTGTCTGGTGCCACTTCCACCTTGACTTTGACACAGACCTATTTAAAACAGAGGCCATGTTTTACAAGATCTTAGTTAAAGCTGTAAAGATATGTTTCAGACCAAAATCAGGACCACAGAAGTGAAAGGAATTTTAACTATTGGGTTATGTGGGATAGCATTTTATCTTAGATAATTTAGAGGAGAGAAACCTCTTCCAAAACCTGGGCAATTTCACATGCCCACTGGAGTTTACTTTGCAAAAATTTCCTACTACTGACAGCAGAGACTGAAATTTTTGATAGTCACAGTAGAAGCCACTTATTTCAAGCCAATTATATTACAGAATATTAGCAAATAACTAACAGGAAAAGTAGATCACTGTCAATGACAACTGGTGCTTGCATAGTACAAAGCTTTTCATCTACCCAAAGAAGCTTCAAGAAAGATGCAGGCCATAATCAGAACTGGCTGAAAGAAATTCACCCAATATTAGAAATTTATTCATCCAAAAGGGTTAAAAAAAAGATACTCCTCATAAAAGCAATTTATTTTAATTCTCATGCCTACTTACTAAATTTGAAATATTTCACAACAGGTCGTGGAAATAAATGAACAAATCCAACCTCTTCTGTACTTCCATTTCTGAAAAAAAAAACAAAACCTAACAACAAAAAAACAAAAACCCAAAAATGAACAAACAAAAGCCCAAAACAAACAAACAAAAAAGTTTAAAACAATACTACCTCTCCCATGGCACAGGATTTGGTTCAGATATCAACTTGAAGTTCAGAATTTCAGGAATTACTCCTTGTGTATATGTGCTTATAATACATGCTTTTAAAATGAAGCTCACTGCTGCGCAGTGAGCACATATAATAAAGATGTGCATTGGGTGCACTGGGATAACCCCAAATCTAAATAATTAAAAGGTCAGTAGTACTGTTCATAATATTTATTATTAAAGATTCACTGTATAGTTTACCATTGAACTACCCCTGTCTTGTCAGCTTCAACCTCCTCTCAGCTGTATGAATTTCATTCATTTTAATAGCAGCAGAGTAAAAAAATATTTGACTTTAATGACTTACAAAAAGGTCATTCCCTCTTAATTTCCAGACATTTGAAAAAAGATATCAAGCCGTGCATCTGATAACAAAGAGTTTCTCTTTCACAGCTGAAGGCTTAAAGTCTCAAACTCTTGAAAACATCTTAAATTAATAGATCTGACCCCTAGGTGACGTACAAGCCACTTTCTCACCACAAATATTACTGTAAAAATTGTATGAGATACTAAAGATAGTTTGACTACAGATTCAAATTTACCTAAATAAAGACATCTAAAAAGGTCAATTTATATCTATGAAAGTCTGTGATATCTATACCCCATAATGCACCGAGGTCATTCCTGAATGGCATTCTTTATCTGCTTTTCCAGAGGAAGTCCCAGTACACTGGTCAGATTTCTCATGTTTTAAACTAGACCTTCCCCAGTTCCATCATTATTCACAATTCAGTTCAACTAAACTCTTCTGGATTCAGCAGTAGCAGTCATTTTTCTCCTTCTTAGTAGCTGGTGCAGTGCTGTGGTTTTCACTTTTGGCCTAGGAACAGTACTGATAACACCCATGTGTTTAGTTGCTGCTCAGTAATGTTTAATCTGACCAAGGACTTTCTGGGTCTCATGCTCTGCTAGGGAGGAGGGAAAGCTAGGAGGAAGCAGAGACAGGGTACCTGACCCAAACTGAACAGAGAGGTATTCCATACCAGAACAAGCCATGCCCGCTATATAAACTGGGGACAGCATTACCCACCAAGTATATAGAATCATAGAATAGTTAGGGTTGGAAAGGACCCCAAGATCATCCAGTCCCAACCCTCCTACCATGGGCAGGGACACCTCCCACTAAACCATGTCACTCAAGGATATGTCCAATCCTGCCTTGAACACCACCAGCGATGGAGCATTCACAACTTCCCTGGGAAACCCATTCCAGTGCCTCACCACCCTTACACTAAAGAATTTCTTCCTCAGGTCCAGTCTAAACTTCCCCTGTTTAAGTTTGAACCCATTACCTCTTGTCCTCTCACTACAGTCCCTCATGAAGACTCCCTCCTCAGCATCTTTATAGGCCTCCTTCAGATATTGGAAGGCTGCTATGAGGTCTCCACATAGCCTTCTCTTCTCCAGCCTGAGTAGACCCAGCTTTCTCAGCCTATCTTCATACAGAAGGTGCTTCAGTTCCCTGATCATCCTCATGACCCTCCTCTGGACTTGTTCCAACAGCTCCATGTTCCTTTTATGTTGAGTACACCAGAACTGCACACAATACTCCAAGTGAGGTCTCAGGAGAGCAGAGTAGAGGGGCAGGATCACCTCCCTCAGTCTGATGGTCACGTTCTTTTTGATGTAGCCCAGGATGTGGTTGGCTTTCTGGGCTGCAAGTGCACACTGCCAGCTCATCTTTATTCTCTCATCAACCAACACCACAAAGTCCTTCTCCACAGGGGTGCTCTGAATCTCCTCTCCCCAACCTGTAGCTGTGCCTGAGATTGCTCACACCCAGCTGCAGCACATTGCACTTGGCATGGTTAAACTTCATCAGGTTGGCATCAGCCCACCTCACAAGCATGTCAAAGTCCCTCTGGATGGCATCCCTTCCCTCCAGTGTATCAATAGAAGCACACAGCTTGGTGTCATCGGCAAACTTGCTGAGAGCGCATTCAATCCCACTCTCCATGTCACCAACAAAGATGTTGAACAAGATTAGTCCCAACACCGATCCCTGAGGGAAACCACTCGTTACTGGTCTCCAGCTGGACATTGAGCCATAGCCCACAACACTTTCCATGTGGCCATCCAGCCAGTTCTTGATCCACTGAGTGGTCCACCTATCAAACTGATGTCTCTCCAACTTAGAGATAAGGATATCATGTGAGACAGTGTCAAATGCTTTGCACAAGTCCAGGTAGATGACATCAACTGCTCTACCCCTGTCCATCAGTTCTGTAGCTTCATCATAGAAGGCCACCAGATTGGTCAGGCAGGATTTCCCCTTAGTGAAGCCATGCTGGCTGTCATCAAGCACCATGCTGTTTTTCATGTGCCTTAGCATGCCTTCCAGGACAATCCGCTCCAAGATTTTGCCAGGCACAGAGGTGAGCCTGACTGGTCGGTAGTTCCCTTGCTCATCCATTTTCCCCTTCTTGAAAATTGGGGTTATATTTTGCTTTTTCCAGTCATCAGGAGCTTCACCTGACTGCTATGATTTTTCAAATGTGATGGACAGTGACTTAGTAACTTCGTTCGCTAGCTCCTTCAAGACCTGTGGATGGATTTCATCAGGTCCCATGGATTTGTGTACATTCAGGTTACAAAAATGATCTTGAACCAGATCCTATCCTACAGTAGGCATAGGGTCTTCATTTGCACAGTTCCTGTGTCTGCCTTCCAAGACTTGGGTGGTGTGGGCAGGCCATTTGCTAGTGAAGACTAAGGGTTAGGGTTAGGGTGATATACCCACTCAGTGCCAGGCTCTTCAGCCAAAGTGTCTATAAGGTTGCTCTGGAAATGAGTCCCATTGACAGACTCAGTTCTCTCTGGAGTGCAGTGTCACCACAAAATCTGTTTCTCAAAGACCAGGATAGTGCTCTGGGCAGTGGTGTGGGGCACAGTGTGTTTCCAGCCATCCGGTGGTTGTTTCCACCATGGTAAACACATGGTGCTTGCGTTGGCGGGTTGGTAGGAGTGTGATATAATCAATCTACCAAGCCTCCCCATATTTGTACTTCAGCCATCATCCTCTATAACAAAGGGGCTTTAACCGTTTAGCTTGCTTAATTGCAGCACGTTTCACAGTCATGAATAACCTGGGCAATAGTGTCTACTGTTAAATCCACCCCTCAATCATGAGCTCATCTATATGTTGCATCTCTGCCCTGATGGCCTGAAGTGTCATGGGCCCACTGGGCCAAAAATAATTTACCCTTACATTGCCAATCTAAGTCCATCTGAGACACTACAACCTTAGCAGCCTTATCCACTTGTTGGTTGTTCTGGTGTTCCTCAGTGGTCCGACTCTTGGGTACATCAGCATCTACATGTCGTGCCTTCCCACCAGGTTCTGTACCAGGGCAGCAATAACTTGCCACAGTGCAGCAGCTCAGATGGGTTTACCTCTGTGTTGCCAGTTGCTCTGCTTCCATTGCTGCACCTACTCCCACAGAGCATTTGCCACCATCCCTTAGTCAGTATAGAGATAAAGTACTGGCCACTTTTCTTGTTCAGCAATGTCCAAGGCCAGCTGGGTGGCTTTCAGCTTAGCAAACTGACTCAATTCACCCTCTCCTTCAGCAGTTTTAAAGTACACCTTCCTCAGTTCCATTATTATTCACAATTCCGTTCAACTGAGCATAACCAGTTTTCTCTTATTTGATGACATACTAAGTGGAAAGAGTACACATCTCACCAAGAATATTACTATTTTCTGAGTTTTACTGATTGCAATATAATCTTTTATTAATTTTAATAGAACCTTTTATTAATTCTAATAGAAATTTTAGAATAATTTCTCTTAAAATAACACTTTTTTTTTCTATTTTATCAATACACTTTTACATTGAAGTGAATCAAATAAGAGCCAAGTTATTTTCTCAAGTGTTTGTACAGTACTATGATGATATCAAATCATCTGTGAAAAAATTCCATTACCTCAATATAGATGTTCAATATCCATAAAATAGATGATTTTGTAAGAATTGGTGAATGAGATCTTGACTGTTTTGACCTCAAAAGCAAAGAATTTTACTCAATACTGCCAAATGAGCAGGCAAGTACTAAAACCTGATTTACTGATAAGTATTAAAATCCATCAAAATAAATAGACAAATAACAACCCTTCTCTGATTAAACATCCCAGTCAATGTTGACTGCAACTATTAAATAAGAAATATCACGTATTGATGGATATTAGTAAAGCCATTTGTTCCTGCAAAGCCATGGATTTGTTCACATACCCCAGTTAAGTTAGTTTGTTTTAACATCATGTCTTAAATATTATTTAAAAATTTATATTAATATCTTGGAACAGACATTCAAGAAAGCAGAAAATAAATGTAGAGTTTTTCTATCTCATTGATAACTAGGTGATTGTTTACTGGTACATCCTTTTTCTCCCATAGTCTGTGTCAATCCCGAATTGTCAGCTGCATTTTTTTTTTCTGTACAGATGATGCTACTTTTCAACTACTTAAATGCAGACTCCTTTATCTGCATTGACATAGCAAGCAATTGCTAAGAGAACAGCTTTCTTGTTTTGCCTCATACTGCTCCAGGACTGAGGAGATGACACTTGTGATCTTTCTCATTTACTGATTTTTTAAGTCTTATAAGAAAAAAAGAAAAACCTTTTAACGAGGTGAAATCACAATCCCTTATATAGACAGATAAAAGTTTTTTTTTTTTTCCTTTAGGATAGGAATTTAAAATAAACACCAAAGACTAAAAAGAAGGAACTGCAAAGTGATTACATGATTCAGAAGAAAGTTTCTTATTAGTATTTACAGGATATTGTTACATTAGAAAAAAATGTCACCTAGGAAAAGGGAAGACATAGGTATGAACAGAAGAAAAAAAGTCTTAAGGTGCAAGAGAGTTTTGTCCAGAACAATGTTTTTTCATAATAAGGTAGTAGCAAAGGGGTGAACAAGGAGGACCCAAGAAAACACTAGAAGAGTAGAATTCTACTAATGATGGCAGAGGACACAGTTGATGACCATGAAGGGAAAAGATGTTGCAGTTCTGGAGATAAGTACAACTAGGGGATAGGTCTTTAAGGACAGCCAAAACCAAAAGCGTCAGCATTTTTAGAAGAAAGAGCCAGAAAAGAAAGCTAATTAAAGTGGTGGTAAGAGGAGAACAGGGGCAAGAAAACAGAGATATGAAAGAAGAGCAAATACTCTGAGAATGTATGTTAGCTATTAAATGAAAGAAGTCTAAAGCCACAGTGATGTCACAAAGAAGGAAGGATATCAATACTCAGCCACACTGGGTAACATGACAAAGAATTGATACAGAAAATACAGATGAAATGAAATTTTCAAGGTCCTGCAGTGAACCAGATTCTCCAGGAAAACAGTGGGGATGTGGCAATTTTGGTGCCATTTTCTAATAGGGTGCCAGCATCTAGGCTGACCAAATTAAGGAAGGAGGATTCCCAGTGTTTGTCACAGTAGTACTCTTTCTTCACAGTGCTCTCCTTTGGCAAAATCTTTCATGTGATTCACTGTTTCTCTTGCTGCAGTATCTGCTTTCTCCTTCCTTTCTATTGTTCATTATCCTTTTACTTCCTCTCTTGTACCTTTCACACTTACTCTTGAGGCAGGGAAGCAGAAGAGAGAAGGAGAGAAAAAGAGTCTCTTCTTCATAAAAGCTTATCCTTAATGAGACAATTTCTCCAGGGCAAAGAAAAGTAGCAAAACCCTGTTCATAAAACCATGTAGCTTCATATGCAAACATGGACAATTGTACATCTAATTTGCTATTTGCACATGCAATTTATCTCATAACCAGAGTGATTATTTGCATGAAGTAGGTCCTCTATTATGGGAATGAAAACCAGAAGTGCAGTGATATGTTTATTTATCTTAAAAAAAATTGTGTTGGCTTTTTTATACATTCATGACACTTCTCTTACATTGCCAGCCATCAGTAGTTACTGACTGTCAGCAAAAGAATCAAACACTGACAGTAAAAGCTAGTAAAATATTCACTTGTCAGTAAAATTGGCAATTTAATTTAGAACTTTTCAGTGCTTTGGCATAAATTCCTGGGCTATATGAGCACTTTTAATATCAAAGGGCTTTATTTATCATAGTTGAAATGATGAGCTCTATAAAAATTGGCAAATATGCCCATAAACAGAAATAGTAAGAATCCTAAATTGCCTTGAAAAATTAAGTTGCACAAGTTAATTCAGAATTAAAAAACTGGATATGTATGGAATGACAAAATGCAATTGGATGATGTTCTAGCATTAGTGGTTTGGAAAATAATGTCATTGTTTAAATAGAATCAATAATTTGAGGAGTGTATTTTTCCCCTTCTCACTGAATTTCATTTTCAAAATCAAATTATTTAGGAGCCTCTGCCCTAAATCCTCTAAAAATGTACTTGTTAACATTAAAGCACGGGTTGCAGAGGCTTAAACATAGTGGTGATTTCTTCTAGACACCAGGACTTGTGTTCCTTGTGACCACCACACAAATTAACAAAACAAAGTTCATTTCCAACACCACTACTTAACTCATTACTACATTCTTCCTACTAAGTGATGTGCTTCACAGGGGACCGGTAAAAGAGCTGCCCTCTGGGTGTCTTGTTTTGGGGCCTTTCCCATCTGCTTTACCTGTCTCCTCTTCTGAATAATTTATTTCACCATCTCCCTAAGTACAGCACCTGGCCCAGGGCTAACTCTTTCACCTAAATTATTCAGAGCTGAAAAGTCTTTGGTTTAAACTCAGATAATGTAATGACTCAACAGGACAAAACCCTTAACTTTGGAGCAAATGTGAACATTTCTAGGTTCTGTATTCTCTTAGCAGCTTAAAAGCTTGGCTGCGTAAACTATGTACAAAAGCACCAGAGAAATCCTTCATCCTTAAACATCTCTTCCAAAGCCCCTTTCAGCCGTTGAAATTTTCCAAAGCAGGGTTGTTTTACCTTCCTGCCTTTCTGCCACATCTCAGTGCCACAGGAAGCCACAGGACACCTTCTTGTGTGTGCATTGCAGCTGGCTTTATGCAAGAAAAGCTCCTGTTAAAGTCACTGAAAATTGGCTGCAGGGCTGGACTTTGTGCACATCTGTTCACTTCACAAGCAGGTTTTTGTTCAGAAACAGCAAAAGCCACCCCTGTGCAGGGCTCCCATCCTAGCTCCATACTCTACTATCTTTATCTCATGAACTCTACTATTGAAAAAATTCTCCCTGCCCCTGCTCATAACAGCATGGTGAGCTGTTATAGCCCAGAAAAAGGGTCTGCACAAGGTCTCTGCCTTGGGATGTCACAAAGCAAGAGACTGAACTGAAAACTCAACAGTAATTTGGGGAGCAACTTTGTTACCCCCATCTGTATTGACAGAGACAGTTTCAGCTCCGTTTTTAAGCACTTGTTCCATTTGTTTTTCCACAATGGTACCACTGGTTTTATCCTTTTAATTAAGCTCAGAAAGTCTATGATCAGCTTATTTATATATTTATTTCTTCTGAAAGTCTTCTGAAGCTGTTCAGAAGACAATCAATACAAGGAGATAATTTGTCTTACAAGATACTAGCTTCAACAAGTGTCTTTATCAGTGAAAGAAGTATTACTTAATAAAGAAGTATTACTTCATTTATTACTTAATAAAAGGCATCAAGGTTATAATGCGAGATTCCAGATCAAGGGGTATCTTGAGGCCTTTTCCACTTTAGGTTGACTGAGAGTAATAAATTGTCCTTGGTGAGAAAAAAAAAATCATAAAAGAAGGAATAATTCTTCAGGAAGCTGTTTCCCAATGGCCTTGCAGTAAAAAATGAAAAAGTTAATGAGTGAAATCTTTATCTGGCTTACTCTGCATTTACCTCAGTATCACAAAGACACGCATGGGAAAAAAGAATTATTAAAGAGAAATCAGTTTTGAAAAATTAGTACCTTTTTACTTCTGCAGTCAAAAAATCCCACATATCTCACACATTCATTTACATGGACCAGCATAGATCCTGCTGACAGAACAAAAAGAAAATACAGTAATTTTTATCAGATCAAACCCAAACAAAACTAAAATTAACTTCAGTTGGATTTTTGCCTGCATAAGGACTAAATAATTTGGCACATTTACAGTAACTAATATTGTCTGTTTACTGCAGAGATATCCATAATAACCATCACTGTAGCTCTTACAGGCATGATATGAACTGTTTCATTTTCCTCTGAGAAGTTTATCAAGTATCAGGTATTTGCTTTTTGCTCCAGCTTCAGGAAATCGGGGTCATGGATTTCAAATGAAGTGCTTTGTACTCTCCAGGGGCAGTGAGAAAACACAATAGTGCAGACAAAATCTAATCAAAGTATTTTGGCTTTCTGCCTCCTTTTTATTTTACAATGGGGAAAAAAAAATAAATTCAAGGTGCGACTTGAATCCCTTCAGGAGTTCCCTTCCTGTGTATGCTGTCTCTCGCCAGAAATGCGAGACTGACAGAATGATAAAACGTGATGCCAGGTCCTCCTGCCCATTCAAAGACCCTCCCTCAGGTATCAGGTGCCTTGCCTGAGCTTTGAGGTCAACCAGACACCTCCCCTGAGGCTTACCTGGGCTGAAGGATACATCTACCCAAAAATCCGCCCAGGTAGAGCAGCTGTTATCTGAGCTAGGATCAAAGTGCCCTTCTGCACTCCAGAAAAAATATCTTCCAAGCTGGTCGTCTTTCTCCATGATTTAAATGAATGTTGAATGAGTCTCTGGGGACAACAGTTGTTGTGCTGAGAAGATAGCTGTCAGAAATACTTTATCATGAAAGTTCAGTTCCTTTCAAGGCCTTTTATTATTAATAGTCATTGCTGCAGGGAAGCAGTAAACACAGACCCTATTTACTGTACAAATTGACATATTATAAACCACAAAAGCCATCCTGTTGCTTTGCTACTTTACCTTGCTTTTCAGCATGCTAACTCTAGGGAGTCCTTTAACCTTTGTGTTGCTAGAACACAGAAAGAGAATTTTGCTTTTGCAGGCCACGCTGGGCTGGTTAGAGCAGCTAATTTTTTGAGGGTCATTGCCTTGTAAAGTGCATAGATGACTGCAATATCAGTACCGTGTGAAAGATGAGACATTATGCTCCATAGTGACACTACAGAAAAAAAAATTAAAGGCATTTATCCTTCATGAACAGGACACGGGATATGTCATACAGTAGCTCATGTTTTTACACCAGATTTCCAACAGCTTCCATCATTTTCCATTGCTTGCTCAGGTCACTGCACTTCATGTGAAAGATGGGCAGGTTTTCTAAAGGTAAGTAAAAGACTGATTCTTTCAGCAGTAGTATGTGAAGGAGGTGAGCAAGTAGCTGCTAGGTTGCATAAGAAAACACAGCAAGATGAGTCCTAGATGTGGGAAGGAATAGTCTGGTCCAGCCCACCACGGTTGTGGTACCATGAGCAGATGAGACTTTATAAGGTCAGTTTTCAGAGCAATATTGGATTTTAACAGCCTGGTGGATAACTCTTGGAAACAAACTATACAAGCATCAGTATAAATAAAAATGAGTGAGACAGCAACAGCACAGAGGCAGGGCAAGTGATAAACAATATCAAGTTAAAAAACGACAACCTATTGCACTTGGTAACAAATGGGCCTGTACTTGTACTTTCTGTTTGCCCCCTGCACTTTGGCATCAATCTGAAAATATCGCTCATTTTTTTTGACAAAGTCTTAAAACTATACTGAAGAGAGACAGAGGACAGTGCATAGTCCACAGCAAGCAGCCAGGCATGCTGCAATGGGTAAGTGGCAGATGTGTTGCAAAGTCACAACTCACTTTGTTGCAAAGTCATGACACTGCAAAGTGTCAGGGGAGCAAACTACAACTTAGCAACTCACAAAGTATTGGTTCAGTGAGTCATGGTGTCACCACGCATTTGGGACAGGGGGACACAGAGGTGACACAGCAGGTCTGGATGTGGTGAGTCAGCAAGTCACAAAGAACCTCCTTAGCAAGGCATGAAGGAAGCAAGTCACAAGGGTGAATCAGCAAGTTTAAAGCAGCTAAAAGCAGTTCTAGATACAAGTTTAAACACAATTCAACCGTGCCAAAGTGGCAGCACCATATGGCAGATACTGAATGGCCTCTGTGACATGCATCAAAGGGTTCACAGGCCAGTTCCCAACAGGGGCAGTGTATCTCTAAAGTGACCATCACAGCTGTCACAAACTGATAGTGTCAGAAGAGACGTGGGGAATTGGAGGGACATGACAGTTCCTTTGCCCCCACACTCCCTAAAGTCATATCGCCAGAACAGGTTTGAAGCACAAGCCTGGGGAGGGTGGATGGGGAACCACTGAGCAGCTGCTCTGTGCAGAGAAGTCATCATTATTGGAGGCTGTTGATCTGGTCTCACTCATGAATATTGTATTCTATTCAGTGTGAAAAGCCAAACAGCAAGGGGGTGGAATCAGCTGCTTTTTAAATACAGAACATGTACTCTGAAAGAGCGTTCAGAAGTGGTTATTCCAACCCACAGTATGCTAAAGATTGGTGCTTGGTACATTTAAAAGATGAGAAAAAACCTACACCACTCAAGTACAGAATATAACCATGACTTTTTTCAATTAAGCAGTTTCTGACATCCAAAAATGTTAAGTGCTTTTCTGACTGAAGTCCTTAACAGCAACTGAAATTATTGCAAACTTGAGCCTTAAGTAGACAGCATACTGAGTCTCTTCTTGTTACAACAAAAAATAAATAAATAAATATAAAATTACACCGTAATTTTGTAACCAGACTTGGACAAACTTCTGAGAAGGACCACACACCAGATCAGATTATTTAGATTTGTTTTGAGAATAGTCAACATGTGTTCCTTTCCCATTCTTTGTCCAATCTTTGTTGTAAAAGTGGACTCATGTTGTGCCAGTTCAGATTAATAATATAACATGAAAGGGCTAGGTTTGTATCATTTTCCATATTCGTTACATTCACTGATCTGGGAATAGAGCTATATTCCACCTGAGCCACTTTTTGGTTTATGGCCAGGATTAATAGCACACAAATACTTCACAGTCTTAGGTGGGTATAGCACCTGCCCCTTGGCATCAAATTGCGTGAATGCCAAATTGTCTAAAACTTTCTTCCAGACTGTGAAATAACCTTCAAGTTACTCAAAAAGGTCTTGGCATATTCTTTGTACAGGCACCTCTTTTTCTCATTCCTGTCACAGGACATAGCCCATGAGTTGCTGCTTTGCCAAAAATTCCCCTGAGAATGTGTTATGCTTCTTCTGTTCAAGCTTATATTCAACTCAATATATTTCTGTGACTGTCATTGGATATAGATTTTGTTATGAAGTTTCACCACCCTTTGAAACAATCTACATGGTATTTCTATTTACAGCTGCTCATTGAGCATAGCATCTTATTAACATGAAATAATGCTCCATCTCACAGCCATAGTCTCTAATATTCCCATAATTTTCAGGTAGGTGATACTATTTGTAAAATCAATTATTACAGATCTTCATTATTTTCACATGCTATTTTTTAAATCTAATTCTTTGGAAGTGCTAATACCATGCAGTTTATTCATTAAAATCAATACTATTGTTTAAAGTATTTGAGGTGTAACTTGATCCCAGAAAATGCCTAGCTATCTACATTTATACAAACCCTTGAAAAGCATTTCAAAATAACATAGTAGGAAAACAGTTGATACAACGCTTAGATAACATCAAAGAGTGGGTTGGGAATACAAATCAGGATTCTTGTGAAAGCTGATTACTGAAGAACTGGCCAAGAGAGTTCTAAGTGCATTTCTTCCTTTTGCTGAAATATAATGTTTGTTCTCATTCTTCAGGTAGGACCTGGGGAGTTGGTATTTGCACTTGTTGATCTTTCCCAACATAAATCTCTCCATTGTAGTCATATCAACAATATGCTTTCTTTACTTTAGTAATAAAATTTCTTGGAACACATGCTCTTTAAGACTTTGTGTGTAGTATTTATTAAGTTATTGAGGCTAAAATTACAGAACATGTCAGTATAATATGGCAAAGGACAATGAAACCTTGTGCAGGTGTAAGATCTCTCTGATCTTCTTCTGCCATCAATTAAAAATAGCCTACAGGTATAAGATCTCTCTGATCTTCTTTTGCCATCTACTAAAAAGAATCTGAAGATTATTGGAATGTGTCCTAATAAGCATAATGATACATCCTTAACCAGAAGACACGCACTGTTCTCATAACCTCTTTGATGTAATCAACTGACAAACCTAATGTACCATTTTGCGGGAATTATGCCTGGATACATAGCCACTCCTACCCTCTGATGGATACAGTAATTTCTTTGACAAACCATTAGCAAAGCTTGGGACAATAATCTTCATATAAGTAACTTTTGACTTACTAAGACATTAGGCAAATTTCTAGGTGAAGGATTCAATGTGAGTTCCCCATTTTTAGGAAAAACAAAACAAACAAATCACCAGAAAACCAACAAAGCAACCTGAAAAACTTGCTCCAAAGTTATGCATTTGTCTGTGTTTCACTTAACACTTTCATAGGTTGACAATTTCTTTGGAAAAGTGTGTGTGGGGAAAGCATCTCTTGCTCAAGCCCACTTAAGCCTGAACTGATGACTTCATTTGAACAGATGAAGATTTACTGGTGATCTCCAGATTTAGCCTGACCCCACTAGGTTTGCTTCATAATGAAAATGAAAGGAAATAGCAAACTTTGATAATTCCTATGTGAGTTACATACCAAAGAATTAAGATTCACCCCCAGACATGAGCAAGAAACGCTTATGACAAAAATAGTGGCCAGCATATATTGGAGATTTAGAATCTCTAAATCAAAAATTAATTACAAAAATAGTGAAACTTCTTCCAGTTGAATGGAGAGGTATTTTTCCAAGTCAAAATATGAAAATAATGCAACACAGTAATTACTCATATTTTGGTAGTGACAGCAATTCAGTTGACATTGCCAAAAAAAAAAAAAAAGACATAGGTCCTACATTAAGAAGATAACCGAATTGTGAAGGAGATGATATCACTATGTACTGCTTCAGAGGTAAACGATAAATACGAAACATACTACACTGAAAAGCTGGTTGAGTATCCAGTAACACAGTAATAAATATTTGCCTCACATAAGCCATTTAATTATTTACTCTATTTATGTGTATGTTTGTGCACATTTCATAAAACACGCAGAATGCACCAGTAGTCTAAAAAATATTTTTACAATAATAATTCATGTCTACTTTTTGAAATTTAAATATGAAATTTGCAATGTGAAACAAACAAATAAGACAATTTAAGAAAAAAAACAGATTAAAAGCAATTGTTCCATTACCTTGGCAACACAATCTAAGTGCAGCCAATCAGCAAAGTTGATGCATTGTTTTGACATACATGCACGTATTTCTAACATAAATAGCAACAGAGGCTTAATAACAGTAGGTTTAAAACTAGGAACTGATGTTATTTAAAATGTGTCAATCTAAAAGAAGCTATGAAAATGTTTCTTCTATCAAACTGACATTAAGTATATGATGGAATGGCTTTATAAGAGATAGCAAACTTCTGACAGGTCACACAGGAGATGCATAATTTGTAATTACATTCTAGTTTTTTGGATCACATCCTTTAGCATATCTAAAAAACTTTAAGAAAATTAAACTTGAAGGCTCTGATATATTGTTTATTTACATAAACAGGCAAAAGAATTATGCAGCGTATCTGAGTATGGAGATGCCTAGCCCTCAAAATAGATGTACGTAAACTTCTGTCTTATTTTATGATCATCTGGTGCTAGTGAGGTTCTGCAGTGTAAATTTATAAGGATATTAAAAATTAACAATAGAAGAAATGTACAGAGGAAGATTGCAAATGGGATACACAGCCTTTTTGCCTCTTGGCCATTGGTTTGAATATGGTATGTGTTGGCAGCAACAGATCATTACTTTCTGACAGGTGTCAGAAGTCTGTATGGAAGGAGCTTATCAGCCGCCCTAACTCCAAACCCTGAAAAAAAAAAAAAAGCAACAAAAAAAAGCCCAAAAGCAACCCTCAAAACCAAACTTATTTTTGACAGCCTCAAAAGTAAACCTGCATCTCCTGCCTTCCCCAGCCAGCATTCTCCAAGCCAGCTCTTAAGTGTTTGGTCAGCCTAAGACCATGCTACCCTGGATTGTCCTTTGAATCAACAATGTGGTTAGAGTATTTCAATTCTAATTAAGAAACATTTCGTATCCCATTAACAACTAAAATACATTTGAACACATCTGTACATGTCTTCATGGGATCAATGTCTTTTTAGGAAAGCTAGGGTTGAACCAGCCTTAGATCCTACCACTTCCAAAATCCCAATTTTAGGGAAAAATAAAAAAAAAGAAAAAAAAAAGGGGGGTAAAAAGAAGAGTCAGCGCTGACAAATTATATACTCATTCATAAAACTCAGAGACAGACACCTTATTTTGTCATTGGGTGGGATTAAGCTACCCATTCTGGCATGCCACCCTCTTTTCTTTTTTTCAGATTTATATGACTCTCATTTTAACAAATGCTCAAAGTGAAGAATATCCAACTGGAATATGCTGAAAATGAAAAGGAAATAACTCATTATAAACAGAACCTGAGGAGAAACAAGTGAACATGCAGGGTACAGTCTGCTTCTTTGTCAGAATGCGAGTGGTATACTTTTGTCTAGCAACTATTATTTTTCCTTAAGAAAAACTTTTACTTGAATTTTAATCTACATTTTGATTTTTTTCTTTTTCAGGATGTAGAAGAGTGATGAAAATGACTGGGGATAAGGACAAGGAAGAATAGAACAAACTAAGAAGTTTCCAACCATGCTGTCAGGTTTGGTGAAAACACCCTGACAATTAACTGTTCCAGTGCTTTGGAACCTGCTTGTTAACAGAAGAACAAGAGACTGGAAGTTTCCTTGTGCATCAAACTCACGAGCTTTAAGCTGCCAGCTTTCTAGCAGAATCTCCCTGCTCAAAACACTGCTGAAGTGAGGACAAGCAAAATAAAGACTTGACAGCAAAACCCACACAAATGTTGTCTTAAAACAAATGTTTTTCCATAAATTACGATTTTCCATTGGTGTTACTTGACTTTTTGCAACGTACTTCAGGAGCATGATGTGACGCAATAGCAACCTATGACACAAAGTGAATGTGTTGCATCTTTTTCAAAGGGTCTACTTGTTAGGATTTGATTGACAGATCGGCTTATACCTGAGCTTTGTACCTGAGCTTTCTAGACTGCTCAGTATGCGTTTCTTCATGGTCAAACAAGCTCCCTGTGCAGCAAGATGCATTATCTAAAGAAGTCCAGTCTCTTGTGATCAGGATCTGATCGTTCACCCTGGTCTCGCTGCTTTAGTCATCAAGTAGCAACATTCATCCCTTTCCTTCTGATTGAATGTTTTTACAACACCTTTGCTCGATGTTTCCACATATTTGTTCTAAATATGGACAAGAGCAAATGGAGTGAGAGGTTTCCATAGAGAACTGAGCCCTGGGTCTGATGGAAGTAAATGATGTAATTTTTAACTGGGAAAAAAATAGTAAGTTTTCTTAGCTAGAAGTGGGGCAGAGTACTGTCCCTGACAGCCTGATCACCTTTATCTTATAAGCCAATAATTTTGCATTGTGACTACTGTCTTCTGATCTATAACATTTGAAAAAGATACCAAGATTTGATTTAAAAAGTTGCCATGGCAGAGAATCCACTATGTCTCCAGGTATCACAGGTTAATTATCCTTCTTAAAATATATAAATTGTTTCTATTCTGAATTTCTTTAATTTCCATTTTCAAGCCACATAGCTTTGTATCTTTCTATGCAAGGTTAAAAACTTCACAAATACAAAAAAATATTTTCACTTTGTAGATGTCTCTAATCGCCTCTTAAGTCAGGCAGAGAAATATACATATAATAGGCCCAGTGAGCAGGAAGTGAAGCACATGTCCATCAGAATGTGTCAGGGAGCAGGAATTCAGTAAATGGAACAAAGTATTAATGTGTTCCATAACCTATAAAAAGACAGATTTTTGTATTGAACCCTGTATATGTATTTTCTTGTTTTATCAAACATTTAAAAAATCTAAATGAGTGGTGAGCTATATTTCTATAAACCTAATTATAATTTACATCTTCTACAGTCTCTTCTCCTATATTTAAATCTTTATCCCACACTTTACCATCTCCCATTCCCTGCTTTTTCTTTTTATACATTATTTTCATATTAAAAAGCAATGACACTTAACAGAGCTCTCTCTGCTTCACCCAACAAGTCTTTATCCTCTAGAAAACAGCTTTTGCAATTGCTCTAAAAGCAAAGCCTTCAGAAGTGACGACTCAATGCAGGAGGTAAAGCCAGACAGCAAGACTTACCAGCTGCTGTAAAAAATGGATCTAGGGGTTCTAACAACAGCTCAGTGCCAGCAGAGTCAAATTGGCTGATTAACAGTATACATGAGTTACAATAAGCACTGGGGTGCTGAGTGTAGCCTCATTGCTCCTAACCTCATCTGCAATAAAGAATACTGAACTGCTGAGCTGAATATTCTGCAGGTGTCACTTTGTGGTACTGAGCAAAAAATCCCTTCCCTTAAGCTCTTCCATTCCTCAGTATCAATAGCTTAAGCTTTGCTAGCCTGTACGTATGAGTTCATGGGTACTCACTGCTGTGCTGCTTACTAGTTGTTTCCATTACAAAATCTCTCCAGAGGTTCCAGCAAGGAATGAAGGCTCCTTGGTCTGATTAAACTACCTGGAAACTCCCAAAGATGAAAGAGGTAGTTCTAGTCCTATAAAGTTCAAGGCAAATTTTGAACCTGAACATCGAGGAGGTGTGGCCTTTGTTGCCATTTAAATATAACTGTACAGAAAATGAAACCTTGCTGAAAACGTTAGTGTAAAGGTGCCCAGTAAAGAGAGGAAGCTTTAACACATTACTTAAAAAGGGATTTAGTGCACACTGACTGCTATTCTGTTAGAAGTGGGGTTTGTAATCAAAACAGAGCAAAAAATAAATACGTCCCCTCTTTTTTTTTTTTTTTTGTGTTTTTTTTTTTTTTTTTTGTTTTTTTTTTTTAATGAGGGAGTTGTGAAAGGGAATAGAGAAATCTGAATTAAAAATCACCTGGGCAACAATTAAATAGCACCCTTACACTACATAAATACCTATTACATTTGCACAGAGTTGTAACTTGTATACACTCCTAAGCCAAGCACAAAGAGAAGGACTAAGTATGTATACATGCTGCCATTCTTCAGCTCTACGCTGTCCTTTGCAAGCCAGACAAAAACCAATTATCCACAAACTTTGACTTCTGGATCTTTCACTGAATTATTCCAGAAGCATAAAGACAACACAATGCCTTAGTCATCAATCAGCAATGTTGCTCAGCATTTAGAAACTGCATTTTCTACCTGAGACTCTTAAACACTTTGCAAACACTGAGTACACCTTGCAACCCTTACAAACAGCACTGTTAGATCCATCATCCAGCAGACTAGGACAGACAGACAGTATAAATCTAAAGGAGACAAGTAAGGAAACTAAGATTCAGGATATCTGCTACAGATCTCTACTATCACCTCCAGCAGATCAATGAATCTCTTTGGCCCAAAAAGTCAGAGTGGTTACTTCATTAATTACACTAAGAGGAAACTAGATTAATTTGAAGGTATAAGGCTGAATTCTTTCCTGTAAATGGGAAGAATGAATAAGCATGCTGAGAATATATTGCCAAGACACAAGAGTGACTGTAGACCTAGAAATATGCAGAGTCATTATGTACACTAAGATTCCCGGTAGCTAGACACACTCTTTAAACCATCAAATCTTATCATTCATTATATTACTGTAAAATACATAGTTATTTTCCTAAGCAGAAACATATCTTAATATTATGAACATAAAGTTCTTACTGATACAACTTATTTGTCTTTTCTATGAATCAAAATCTAACAGTGTATAATAGTCATAATTATCTTGTAAAAAAAGAAAAAGCCTAAAAGAACGATAGATTTCTGAGTTATTTACCCCTAATTGTAATCTCACCTGAGCTAAGAAACAAGACAGTCTACAATATGTAGTGAGCAAGAGCTTGCTATATTTTTGACTGCATATTCTTTACATTTTTCCTTCTCAAATTCACAACATTCTGCAAAACCAGTTCCCAACAGAAATGTAGGCCAATTTTCAACTGTCTTTCCTTGAAATGAAATGGACTTGAAAATTTTACATACAAAGGATCACAGGAAAAAAAAACCAATAACTGTGTCTAATAGTCTTTGCAAGTTTTCTAGACCTGCTAGCTTAAAAAGATTCCAGTATGGAAACAATTAGACATACTGAAACATGTAAAATAGAAAGGGAATTATGAGATAAAAAGAGCCTGAGAAGTGTGACAGGTCAGGGGAGCCAATGAAGGCTGCGGAAAAAAGCCCATTCAAATTAGGTAGAGGGGAGTGGGAAGGAAGGAGAGAAAAAGGCTTCTATCAAAAAGTAAAGAGATTTCACAAAACTGGGCTAAAAAGGGAATTAAATAAATAAATAAGCCATCTCCTTAGCCCAGGGTGCTTGACCCTCCACTTGGTCTCTCTTTTATAGGCCCTCCTTATAGAGTAATTTGCTCCAGCTTAGACTTGCCATATCTGGGCTCTCTTGTAATCCTTGAATGAGGACAAACACCTGTGGTAGATCAGGGACAAAATATCAACCTGTTCCTTCCCAGACTCTGGAGGGATTTGTGCTTCAAAAGGGGCATGAAGGCTCAGTCATATTTTTGGTTTTAGCAGTGGAAATAAAAAGAAAAATAAAGGAGAAGAAGAATTACTACTGCCCTGAGACTGGCCCACAGGGAAAAAAAATTGACACAGATAGAACTGTTGGTATTTTGGCAACCAAATTTCTTTGGCAGCTTTGGCTATTGAAGAACTCTACCAAGACTGAAAAACCTCCAGTACAAAGCAAGAGCAAGATCTCCACCAAATGAACAAAATTATTCAAACTGGGTTTTTTTTGGGAATACTCAGTCCAATTGACACAAAGCCCAAACGCAATTAGAGGCACCCCATAGGTTAATAAGTCCTCTCTTATTGCTAGGACTGTAGCAAGGAAAGGAATATTTCTGTGTTGCTTATTCCAAATATTGATAAAGTACAGTATAGAAGTGGCCATTAATTCTCTCTAGATGATCAAGACTCCTCCACATCATGCAGGCATGCAACGCTCCCCCACTCAGGTTAGGATACTCCCCATCCCCCAGTAGGTTACACCTATTTAATGAAATCAAAATAAAACACAAAAAGGTTGTCAGGAACTGCTGTCTGCCTTACAGGAAGTACTGCATTTGCAAGCTGAGAGTAAGAGTGATTAGTCAAGCTGTGCTGCAGATCTGAAGCCCTGAAGTGTGTCAA
The DNA here is from genome assembly GCA_032466535.1 of Forpus xanthops. Taxonomy (NCBI): domain Eukaryota; kingdom Metazoa; phylum Chordata; class Aves; order Psittaciformes; family Psittacidae; genus Forpus; species Forpus xanthops. The sequence goes on along the minus strand of JASSUY010023593.1, from coordinate 39,755 downwards.
GTACCTGGGGGATTTTCTGACAAAAGCAAAAGGGGGCAAAAGGGGTGGTTCAGGTTGCACGGTTGGGTGGGGAGACCCCTATCCTTAAATATGATGCTGTGAGAACTCAAAGTTGGCTACAGTACCAGGTCAGACTTCCCAAATTAGATGCCTTCAGTGACAGCAAAAGCACTGCCCTGTTCCCTTCAGCAAGGTGCTCTTCCCCTTGCAAGGAAACTGGAAGTCTGGTCAAGGCCCTGGTGCTTTTCAGGGAGAGGTGAAATGTGCCCCATATGCAACATGAATATATCCATATGAAACATGAATCCATTTGCAAGGACTCCTTCAGAAAGCCGAAAGGGCTTAAGAGAACAAGACAAGTTTTCCTTTCTTGTTGAGGAAAGTTAAAATGAGCAGTCAGCATGGTGGACAAGTGGAGATAGCACTCAGCCCTTCAGTATCTCTGCTAGGAAGAGTTTCCACACATCCACATGACTGGGTGCATGTTAGTGATTTCTGGTAACTGACTTCATACCCCTCCACAGACTTTCAGAAAGTGCAGAGCGTCGGATGCACTGAAAATTAGGTCATTTCAAGATAATGCAGATCTCCCAGATCACCAGCTCTTCCTGAAAGCCAAAATCCCAATCCCTTGGTTACACTTTCTGTTTCATTGTTCTTGTGACATCTTTCAACACCTTCCCCAGCAACAAAGCCCTGACTCTAAAAACCACCCAGACTCTGTGAGATATATGTATTGAACCTTTGGGGATGAATCGAATGAAAGAAACAATTGTTTCAGGATTTCGGGGTGTTTAGAATCCATGCCCCTCTGTATTCAGGACATATTTATTTAGTCATTTCGAAATGAAAGTCATATTCTTTGATTTGTGGGAGGGGTTGCCGCATCCAGGAACTGAAGCCTCCCTCTTATTGTTACATAAAATCTAAAGAAATAATAACAATTAATAACAGTAAAGGATTGAAAGGCAACTGTTTCATCTGAACCCATAGGTGAGGTTGGGTGGGCGAGTCTCTAGCTGCACAGTCACATTTAGGTCACCTTTAGAGCTGGCATTAGGTAGGTCTGCAATGTTGCACCTGGTCTGAAGCACTCAGGTGGAGGAACACTGGCAGCAAATGCAGCTGTTGGCTTGTACCCCAACAGCACCTTTGCTACAAGCCATCTTCCCTGAACAGCGTCTTTCGCTACTGCGCTTGTTTTATTGGTTTCAAACCTTCTGACCAGTATTGCAAAGCAGATCAGTGACAGAGTTGGACCTGGAACCCTGGTGCTGTGCTCCTATCCCATAACCCTCCACTCCATGGCATCTTTCAAGGCCTTGCAACAAGAACTGTAGGTTGAGCAGGTTTGGGTGTGTAAGTTTTACCACTGTGCCTGGGATGCTACAAACTGGAAGAATGAGAACCTTGCTTCTAATTTCTCTAAATGGTAAATTAGAATTTGGATACCTGCTTCAAATAGAGGGTTTAGTGTCAGAATTTTTAATCCTGGATGCCCTATTAGTTAAAACTGTGACACTTTGAAGAGGAGGCACACATTCAGAAATGAAAACTTCCAGCAGTTGACATCTAAATTAAATCACTGTCTTATATGCATGTACTTGTATTGAGGTGCTAACATCTTACATACATAAGACCCAGTAGAAAAGAACAGCCCAGTTGTTTAGAAGTTTTCTATTTTGCTCTAACTTTTGATAAGAAGTGACATCACTGTATGCTTCATTTCCCAATATGAAGCTCCTGAAATCTCTTCTTCAGTTTAATGTTCCCTCTCTTCAAATCTTTCTTGACTGACTTCTTCCAGGCATCTTCAAAGGTGGTCCCCTGCCAGCTAAAGGCAGCTTTGAACTCTCAATAACTTACAAAGTCAATGGAAAGACTTCACTTTCAGGTGCTCTGCATTAGTGCTTTCTGAATTGCTGTCCATCATTGTTAGGTTTGATTTTTAATTACTTTTAAAATGCCTGCTCTCTTTCCAGAATCTCTCTCTTTAAACTGGTGATGCAATGGGATGCATATGAACCTTATAGGTGATCTGGAGAACATGGTACCCTAAAGAAACTCTTTTCTCAATAACTGATAACAAATGGTAATGGGCATCAGGCTCAACATTGCATTTCTTTCTTGCTCTGCTCCACTTTCTACTATAAAGGAAGCAAATATGCAATGACTTTGGATATCATAGCAGGGACTGCTCAAATTGCTTTGGTAATTCCAGGAGAAATATTTTGATATCTTTAGTTTCAATCTCTAAGATAAATCTGATCTTGAGGCAAATCAAGTATCAGAAAGTTTTGTGTGAATTTCTCATGGCTCTCATCCCCATCACTAACATTAGAGTGCTTACAGATCAAACAGAACATAAAGTTTTTGATCAAAATACACTATGCTATTTTTTTAGGACAAGGCCTAGGGTTTGCTGACATGGACGTGAAGTTATGAATGCTCCATTGCTGGCAGTGTTCAAGGCCAGGTTGGACATAGCCTTGGGTGGCATGGTTTAATGGGAAGTGTCCCTGCCCAGAGCAGGGAGGCTGGAACTAGATGATCTTAAGGTCCTTTCCAACCCTAACTGTTCTATGATTCTATGATTCTAGTCTGCTGAAAAAAAAAAAAAAAAAAAAAAAGCAAATGAAAATCAAGTCCATAGTGTTTTTCAGAATACTCAGATTCTACTCTAAAACAGTCAAATATATTTTTTTTTTGTTTAACTACATCTTAGATACCCCAGAAAAAGCAAATGGCAACTAACTCGCTGATTTCTTATCTAGAAACCTTTCTGTAAGTGCCAAGTTCATGTAATACACCCTTTGGGCTGTATTTTGCATTCTGTTTGCTTCATTTACTGTGAAAGGATTAAGGACAAAAAGATTTGGATCATCCTTCTTTTGTTTCAAAGTACCAAATTAAATTGGAGTCCTCTTGTCTATTCCCACATAAGAGTTAGATCTGGGCCTGAAAGATCTTCAGACTAAGCCTACAGAAGAAGGAGCAATAGAAAAGAGGTAGTGTTGTGTCCATTTTACAGAAGGTCCGCAGAACTTTCAGGTGACATTTCCAAGCTTATATATACTAGGCGTAAAATCAGAAAAACTGACATTATAACTTCCAAGACTCATGCCCATCCCTTAACTATGTGAAGATCTTCAGTATTTTGAAATTATAAAGCTTTTCTTTTACTATCAGTTGTCATGTGTGCTCAGCAGATTATTTTGCTAGGTTGATTTCTTTTCCATTTTGTAGAGACTGTAATATATCTAAAAATAAAAAAAAATAAAAAAAAAAATGGAAACCTGCAGAAAGAGCTATGCCAGGGAAAGCCTGAATCTCTCTATGTTTAAGCTTGGCAGTCAAAGTCAGTCCTTTAAACTTTCAGGCTTGTTCCAAATTTTCAGAACTGCACAGCATGCAATTGAAAGAGTGATTTGACAGCAAAGATCAGGGTGTTGTAAGTATTGTTCAAGAAATATCCAGTTGAGAAAGATTCTATAAAAGTATCAGGGGCACTTTTGAAGTCTTCTTTTAAAAATAAAAATCATAAAACTACCTTCGTTGACTCCTGCTGTTAATGTGCTTTTATTCAGGTGTTTGGAAACAATATTACTTTGCAGAGTAGACAGCTACTGTCAAGGGCACTTTTCTTATCTATGGTCACTTATTATGTACTGTGAGTTTGTGAACTAATAATGTGCATGCTACAAGATGGTAGAGAAAAGATGTCCCTGCCTGCTTACAGAGTAAGAATAGTTCAAAATAGCTAGTAACTTTGATGCTTTTGAAAATTTCAGTAACTTTTAATGAAAGCTAGAAATAAACGTTTAACTTGTCTTACCGTATGAAGTTATCTCACAGACATTTATCAGCACACATATATTTAGCAGCTGCCATTCAGTGTAGCATCTGTGTCTATCATTGTCTTCCTGAAGATCTTTTCATGCATTGCAACAGCATTATGGAAGAACAATTTCCTTATTAATGAGCAAACTATGAGTAAGTTACTTAAGCAATAGGGTCACTAAGTATCAAAGTCAGAGGATGGACTGGGCAAGGACCCCTGCAAATTACAACTGAGAAGGACAAATGAAATTGCTGAGATGGACAGAAGGAGCTGGCACTCAGTCCCTCTTGCATTAGGAATCATCTAGTCCACTGCTTTTGCTTACCTGAGATAGATAGATAGATAGATAGATAGATAGATAGATAGATAGATAGATGTATATAGCTTCAACTCAATGATATCCTCAGAAATACACGCATGGGCAAGGATGAGCCCTCTGAATAAAAATTTTCTAACTGGTTTATTCTTAAAATGCACAAAAAAAATTATGATATTAATTAAACTTTCTAAAAAAATCCTTTCCACAATGGCTGCAATTTCTAGCTGTAGAAAACATACTGTACAACAGTCTCCAACTCAACACAAGTGAATACAATTGCTTTTCTCTTTCTACTTGTGGAAGAAATCCCAAAATACATTAGCATTATTCCATATATGCTGTGGATGTTTTTAAAAGTCAATTTGGTTACAGAAATACTTCCACTGAGGATTAATGATGACACTATTTTTACTCCTTTGAACTTGATGAGCAGGAATGTACTTTTCAAGCACCCAGAACCCCTCTTCACAATTTGTCTAATCCTACATCTCCCCTGCTCTTGCAGACTATCTGCTGTTAGTGGCCACAATAGACAAGCAATAGTACCATTATAGACTTCTCTAACAAAAGACTTTCATGATCATTTTCTAGTGGCTTTAAGATTGACAAGATCACCTCCTGTTACTCAGATGCATTTTCTCCTCCTTCCCGGTGTTTTCTTTTCTTGTTTCCAAGGAGGAAAGTGCCTCCCTGAGTAGCGACCTCTCTCTCTGCTGAGAGACCTGCTAGAAACAACAAACATTGCATGTTAAACCTCCTCCTAGAGGGCATTATAAACAAATGGAGTGCTAGCTCTTCTTTGATAGGGTGTACACCTGTGGCACAACTTAGGAATCAATTCAAAGACACAAAAATGTCTTTTGAAGAATGCTCCTGAGCAACACTGAGGTAGAGAACACAGCATATATATGAGTCTGACTTTGCCAAAGTTATCTAAAGGGAAGTTGCACAGAGTTGCTCCAGCAGCCTGATTAGCTGTCTGGGCAACATCCATTGGTGAATGCCTGAGTGTGAAAATTAAAGCTATCTCACTGTTTTTATCACGTCCTTCAATGCAGTCAGAATTTCCCTTTCTGGAGATTTTACTTACTTGCTGCAAAAAAAACTGATCTATCTGAATGGTTTGGTTATTTTTCAGGGATGTACAACATTTGTACCTCTCACTGGTATGTGAGAACATCTCTGATAATAAAATCTTGTATCACTGAGGCTGGATACTGAGAAACTGAGATGCCCTTTCTTTGCCCCAGCCAGTAGTTCGGAAAATTTCAGCTGTGTTGTCTTTGTGTCTCATTTGTAACATGAGAGAGTAATAATATCAGCCTACGCTAGAATATTTTCTGAGGGCTACAAGAATTTTGAGAACACTCATAAATAATGGTACAGATTAAAACAGTAAAGCAACTGTTACATCTTATTTGTGGTCTATGATTCATATGTAGAAAAAAAGAAGGCTGGCGCTGACCTTTTCATATGCGGCACTTGACAAGGTAATGTTCTTTTTAAGTGTTTGATATACTTTAACCTACCCAGTACAATTCAGAGAACATCTAAATGACACTTTAACGTTTGCTTGTCATTTACTAAGAATAAACATTCTGCTGTATTGTCATTAGTAGAAAAGGAAGAACAAGAAAGCCACAAATAAGATTATTTCAAATCCTTGGATCTCAGGCCCTTCTCATGCTGCAGAATTGCTGATGTTAGAGGGTGGGGTTGTGCAGTGCCCGCAGGGTAAGGATTGTTTGATTCATCTTCTGTTATAGCTGAAAAGGGAATCAGCAAAGGATTTCACTGAAGACAGGATGACTAAAGAAGATTTTGTTTAGATCTGAGTTAGGCTTAATATAAGATTTTATGAGACACACAGGAGGTCTGCACTCAGATTTGGGGTTCATGGTTAAGCTTTGTATGTTTCTTTAAATTCTGAAAATGTTTGAGGACTGTTGTCACTGGATTTCTGTGACACTGGTTCAATGTATTTGTTGTACATAAGACAATAAAGAGTTGGGCTCCCACCAAGAACCCATAATACAATGTTAGACCTAAGGATAAGGAACCAGCTTCTGCTGAGATTGAAAATAATCAGATTTTAGGTTGAGTCAAGGCCATCATTTTACTCTTTACTATTTACTTTTGGTGCTGCATAAGCAAGCGTTCAAATTTCACTGGGGAAAAAAAAAATAAGCCAATGCTTAGAGTGTCCTCCCTGACCTCACAACTAGGGACCCAGTCCTGGTTTAGTATGTAGCCCATAATTAGTAGTTTCCCACAGCTGCAAAAATGGCTGTTGTCCAATGGGTTTCATATGGCTGTCCTGACATTTGCTGCTTCTCTGTGTCTAAAAGATAAAGCCATGACACAGGTATACAGTACATTTGCTCTTGGTGCATTACACTGTTAACGTCCCTGAAGGATAGGCCACTAACATGCAGACTTGGCAATTTTTAACAGAGAATCACAAACCTTATTCTAACAACTTCTGAAGAGCTCTTCAACTAAAGCATTAAGAGCTTATGATTTTAGAGAAAAAGATTCCTAAGAATATTTCCATATCTGTGAAGATTTTGGCCCACGATACTTTCACGTGCAAGGTCACTGACACTCATAAAATTCCTGAAGTATGCAGGAAGACACTTTAGAACTTTTCTCTAGCTATCTCATATGGCTACGCTGGTATATGAAGATAGAACAGGACACTTAGAGTACCTCATTACTGTATTATTTTTAAATTTATCTAAATGCATATCGATACATGTGATATTTGTAAATATTTCCTATTTCCAGTAAGATGCTTTTTGCTGATCAGAAAGGTATTATATCTTAGAGCAGGTATGTTACATATTTGCTCAGTTCTTCCAGGAAAGAGCATCCTGAGGTACCAGTATTTTTACATATACTCTGAGATACCATCCCTAGAAATGGGTTCTGATAAAATGTTCAAAAACTACTGAGATCAAATGTATTGTTATTATTTGCTTTTATGTTCTCCAAGTTATGTTGTTCACTGGAAAATTCTGTTTCCAAATTAAGCTGATACTCTTTCCATTAAAAAAATCATACCTCACTGACCTTTACCTCTAATGTTATGTGGGAAGAAAAGAGAGCATATCAATGCCAATCTAAAATTAATCAAAGTGATACTGGATTCATTTGCTCTTATTTCTTTTGCAAAGTTATTCATTCAAGAATAATTAAACCAGGGGCAAGACAATAAAATTTGTCACTGATTTTTTCCTTTTTACTTTGCTGATCTCCTTTGCTTAAGTGCAATTAGCATTATCCTGAACATCATCTATTTATCTATGTGTGCTCATCTGTGTGTTCATATGACCCTTTCAATCAAAAGGACATGAATGCATCCAGCAAACTTATTAATCTGCTATAGGCCATACTATGCTGCCTTGTGGGGAGTCAACCAACCTGCAAAGAAAAGCATGAACCACGACACTGTGAGACAGCAAGACTTTGATGCTGTAGGCAAAACAAGCTGCTTCATGCCTCTATTTGTAAAATGTTTGCAACTGTATGCCAAAAAGCATACAGGAAAGTTTATATAGTGTGACATATATGTTAAAGAGCGTCCTACAATACCTGATATTTATTGACAGCTATGAGCTTTCATTCATCAGCCATGATACCTCCCTCTTAGATTTTGATCTTCCTTGGATCCTTTTCTAACATGTCAGCTGCAAAGCATTGCCAAGGACAGCCTCAATCTCTATTCTTTTTTCAATGCTATTTTATTCCTTCAGTGTTCTGAAGAAAAATCCTCAGGAATCAGTAGTAAAAAATTGGTCTCTTCAGCAGCACTGTGTATTGCTCTTTCCCTACTGACAAGTTTCTTGGTGCTATTCTTCATGCAGACACACATCAAGTTCCCTTTTTTACCCAGTGACGCATATCAGAGAAAGGAGCCATACTGGCTCCTGTACCATTAGCCTATTGGCAGTATTGCTCCCAGATAGGAGAAAAGAGCTCTGAGTACTAGGAAAACCTTTCAACCTTTCACCAACCTGAGCTTCGTCAGGGCTGAGACACTTTTTTAGTAGTTTAACTACATGCAGCTACACTGCACCAGTATGGAAATTTAAAGAGAACACAAGTGCCACTGAAATCTTGAAAGGATGCAGAAAATAATAAATACTCCAGCTGAGATTTGGTTTGGACACAAGTTATCAGGTGTAAGTACATGTTTACATTTCTTTGAAGTGTTCCTAAACACTTCCTCTTGTCTAAAAGGAAATTTTCAAACCCATGATGAAAAAATCTGGTTTAGATCATGTGCATTGGTTTTAAAACCAGGCATAACACTGCAACTGGTTCTTTTATCCAGAGAAGGTGCAACTGTCATACCAATTTAGAACTTCAGTCATGCTATTTTAAATCTGCATTAGTAAAACCTGTAACAAAAACTGTATCTGTTGCCCATATCTTGCATCTGGAGCAAAGTTATACTAATGTCTGATCTCTAAGCCCGGTATGGAAATCATATCTGGTATGGAAATCATATCTAGTATGTTCTGCATTTTATAGCACAGTACACATGGACTTTTTTACTGTAGTGATAACACAGCTCTATAGCCCATCTGGTAAAAACATTACACATCCAAAATGACAGTCAAAAGAAGCTGGTGCAAATATAAAAAAAATTACATATGAAAAGGTTGCAATGTAAGGCTAAAAACAAACACCTATATTTATAGGCATTATCTGGCACCTTAGTTTTAAACAAGGCTCTGTAGTTTATAGTGTCATTTTATAGTCTTAGTATTGGTTTTTCAAGCTGGGAAACAATATAAGACCTCTGTACTAACGAGCTGGAATTTTGCTGACATTATGGATGGTCTTATTACTTGGTCTCCTACCACTTGATAATATTCTACAGATGCTGGGGAAAAACATTATCAAAAGGTAATTCTTACATATATAACTTCTCAAATCATAGCCAAACATGACTTCACACAAGTAATAAGTCTAGGAACCTATGCTACATATAGCAAAAGTCTTTATAAATAATAGAGAGGTATCCAGATGAGACCTACATCTCACTTTGCATCTTTGCACCATGTAAAAGGTTTCACAGTGCTGGCAGAGTAGATGCGTTGCAAGCATAGTGTCTGGCAAAGTGCCATGCCAGAGGTGAGACTCTCTCTCAATGTACTCCATCAGTAGCACTGAACCTTGCCATTTTTATTCTTCCTTACTTTATCTGAGGAGATCAGGACACAAGGGTTCAGCCTGCACTCCCATGCTTGAAAAACAGGGAGCCAAACTGGTCTCACAGAGTCATGCTCGAAACAGCATCTTTTTCTAGAAGAATGTGTTTCTTCCTTAATTTTATCCCTTCTGTCAAAGCAGAGTGAAAGCTCTTGAGCGCAAAATACTAGCTAAACCCACATTGTATAATGAGCACTTGTATGATAGGGTGTGAGGCTTCAAAGGACAGACTTCTTGGGATTATCCTTCTTTCTACAATTTCTGTCATTCCTGGAGCTGACAGGGCTCTTGGGAGACTCTGGATACTGGGATTTGCCACAGCTGAATCATGATATAAATCTGATAAACCCAAACCTCTTCACTTCCTTGATATTAATTCCCAAAGGACTTTAGCTATTAACTGCAGTGTTGTAACTGTTGATGTATTGAAAAAATACTTAAACCAATTCTCTTGTGCAACACATAGGTAAGTGCTCTATTAGACCAATAAAAATCTGACTTTGTTCTTAGAAAGTGCCCATCAAAACCCATGTGAGAAAATTCACAAATTGCACAGTACTATTTTCAGTGACACAGATTCACGTCCTTAGTTTCTTCCCATCTGAAGGACTAATCTTACTGCTAAATGCTTGTAACAGTAGCTATAAATTTACATATTTATTATATGACATAAACACAGAAAATATCAACTGAAATACTTAAAAATACTAAAATCACCTGTCAGATGTCATGCCCAATAAAGTAAAAAGGATATTTTATAATTTGTTAACAAAAAAATCAGTTTTGCCAGGTACAACATGTCAGTAAATTCCATAGAAGGATTCTTCTTTTATTTTGTTGTATTGTGCGTAGACCTTCTTTTATAACTTTAAAAGTTCAAGTAGTTGACATGGTGCCAACTTCCAGGGATAATCACCTGTCTTTTTTCCAAGCTGACACAACATGTTTTAAGTAGATGAAGACTCAGTTTCATTACATTAACAGCTTCTCTAGGTGCTCTTTAATGCATCCCTCCAGCGCTTCATAATTTAGTAACAGGTTGAAAATGAGCAAAAGGGTAAAATGAGACTCTGTTGCCAGAGCAACTACTGCACACCTCTAATTTTTGAATCAACAGACAGCTGAAGTTGATACTTTGCCACAGAGTATGAAGAAATATCTTCCAAAATATTCTATGAATGTTAACTTATCTTGATCAAGGAGTAGCACTTCTAAGAAAACAGTCCAGATACGCTATTATTGAGTTAAAACGCTAATAGGGAATGTTTAACTTCATTTGACCAAAAGTCTAGCCACTTGCTCAAGTGCAAAGCCCTAGGAAATAATTATCTGAGCTACTTCATCTCTTAAAATTCTCATGAAAATGTTTAATTTAAAAAGAAACATTTTCTAATGATGTGGCAGCTCAAACTTTGTGGCCATGTGTGAGGGGAAAACTAAGAAATACAAAAAAAAGTCTGGCTTTATCATCCAAGTGAGTACAAAATCTAGGGAAAAAATCAGAAAAAATGAGACACAAGTAAGATTTGTGACTTCTCAGTATTACAGACTCTAGGAGGAACTAGGGGCAGATTGCCTCAAGACACACATCTAACCTACTGCTTCATGAATAGCTGAAGACTTTGCGCTGCACATTTTTTTTGAGCAGTTACACTACTGAGACAATATGTTTTTATCAACCTAAGGAAAAAATTAAAAGCTTTCCCCTCAATTTTCCTGTTGGGTCTAATGAAGTGAGCACAGATATGGAATGAGCTGAGGCTGGCCCTAAGTGTGACTTTGCTCTTTCATGACTTCTGCTTGTTTTTTCTGTTTCTCAATTACCATATCAGGATGTAAAACCCTCCCATCTCATGAAAGACTTGGAAGCTTCAGGTGGAAATGTGAAGCTGTTGCAGTGGAAATATAAAGACATCAGAGCATAGACACTGCATGGCCTGTACCACAGCCTCTTCCAAACAGCTTCTCGTAGGACAGCAATGGAGCCCACCTCAGTAACTGCATCACATTGGATTTGCTCGATGGTACATCATGATGAAGACTTTAATATCACAGGAAGCAATGTTTTAGTAATCTTTTGCCTCACTTTAGGTACTGTTACGTAGTGACTTCTACAAAATCCTTTCATTGTACAGAAAACAGGGGGGCCAGAATTCCTGCAACATTCAAACTACATTTTTGCATGTTTCATGTTAATTTAAAAGTGCATTATCATTTATTCAGCTTTTCAAGCCAGTTACTCAGAAGCAAAATAGAGAGTTCCTGACAATGTACTGCATTACAGATGATTTTAAAGTGCGGGTGCTTTTTTTTTCCCTCTCATTCCTCATCTCCCCATCAGGTGCAGCAGTTACTAGGACATATAACTGCTTCCATCAAAGACAGCCAGAATTTTGTCATTGCCTAACTAGCTATAGAAAACTGTTTCATATGGGTATAAAATTCTGCCATCCTGAGTCAGAAGCTCTCTGCTGCCACTGTGTCCGCCTTTATATGGAGTCATTTTTCCTCTTATCAGCTATTTGGTCTAAGCTACTCTGCTTCCTTTATAATCTGTGGCTGTACAGAGAAAACCTCAGAAAGGGCAGTTCATCACATCTATTTAGACATGTGTCATAGAATTGGATGCAGTTCCCTAGAGAGGTATCTGTTTCTCTTCATCAATAAAAAACAACCTTGCTGAGCAGTTTAGTCTCCACAGCTAGCTTTCAGGTGCTCAGGTTCAATAGGAGGAATCTAATGCAAAACGCAACACAAAGGGTCAATGGGAGCAGAACCCAGTCCCCAGCAGATCACCTAGAACATGGAAAGCAACAAGCAAATTAATAACCTATGATGGTGAAGAACTACATTGCTTTATATATTGTTACACTTTTTTTAAGCATTCGACACTGTCACACATTACATCCTTGTCTCTAAATCGGAAAGACATCAGTTTGATAGGTGGACCACTCTGTAGATAAAGAACTGGCTGGATGGACACATACAAAGAATTGTGGGCAATGCTCAATGTCCAGCTGGAGACCAGTAACGAGTGGTGTCCCTCAGGGATTGGTATTGAGACAAGCCTTGTTCAACATCTTTGTCGGTGCTATGGACAGTGGGACTGAGTGTGCCCTCAGCAAGTATGCTGATGACACCAAGCTGTGTAGTTTGGCTGATACATTGGAGGGAAGGAATGCCATCCAGAGGGACCTTGACATGCTTGTGAGATGGGCTGATGCTAACCTGATGAAGTTTAACCATGCTGAGTGCAAGGTCCTACACCTGGGTGGGAGCAATCCCAGGCACAGCTACAGGTTGGGCAGAGAAGAGATTCGGAACAGCCCTGTGGAGAAAGACTTGGGGGTTTGGTTGATGAGAGAATGAGCATGAGCTGGCGGTTGCACCCACAACCCAGAAAGCCAACCGCATACTGGGCTGCATCAATAGTAGCATGACCAGCAGACTGAGGGAGCTGATCCTGCCCCTCTACACTGCTCTTGTGAGACCTCACTTGAAGTATTACGCAGTTCTGGTGTCTTCAACAAAAAAAGGACATGGAACTGTTGGAACAAGTCCAGAGGAGGGCCATGAGGATGATCAGGGGACTGGAGTACCTCCTGTATAAAGACAGACTGAGAGAGTTAGGGCTGTTGAGCCTGGAGAAGAGAAGGCTGCGTGGAGACCTCATAGCAGCCTTCCAATATCTGAAGGAGGCCTATGGGGATGCTGGGGAGGGACTCTTCATGAGGGACTGCAGTGAGAGGACAGGGGGTAATGGGTTCAAACTGAAACAGGGGGAAGTTTAGATCGGATATAAGGAAGAAATTCTTTAGTGTAAGGGTGGTGAGGCACTGGAATGGGTTTCCCAGGGAAGTTGTGAATGCTCCATTGCTGGCGGTGTTCAAGGCCAGGCTGAACAGAGCCTTGGGTGGCATGGTTTAGTGGGAGGTGTCCCTGATCATGGCAGGGGGGTTGGGACTAGATGATGTTAAGGTCCTTTCCAACCCTAACTGTTCTATACAGCTTATTTCCAAAGGCTAAATCTGTTTCCCTCCCCCAAGGAAAATAACACATCAGTAGGTATTTGACTAAGTTGAACTATGGAGAGTGGACCAAATAGACTCTCTAAACTGCTGTTTCATCCAGAACATGTTTATAAAAGAATCATTGCAAACTTGCACCTCTCTCTACACACTTGTGACGCTCACAGTGAAAATGGCAGCACATGAGCACATTTAATGACAGGCTGAAACAGGATGCAGCAGGCAGCAATGACTCGCATATTATACAGTTCCAGTGACTGAACTAGGATTCTGCCAAGATCTGCTGAGCAGGATCAGTGCCACAGATGGTCAAAGGAGAAAAGATTTCAACATAAAATCTGACAGCTGATGTAATTTGTTTAACTATCAGAACATATGGGAATGCTCTCCCAGTTTAAAGCTGGATTACTGTATTGAACCAAATGCAGCTCTCTCCAAGCATGAGTAAAGTGAGTAAAGTAGAATCCAGCTCCTGAAATTTTAAGTATTTGTGAAGAATTTTCAAATATTGCTACTATCAGTCTGAGTACTGTAACAGCCTGCACAAACCACAGAAAGGAAAACAAAGAACTACTCACATAGATGATCCTCTTGCCAAACTATGTCTGTGAATGTGCCTGAGAATCTGTTTGTATACCTTTATAATACGTGGACTTTAATATCTTAAGAATATAAAACTCCTTCAAATTCCTTAAATTTTAAGGTTCTACTTTCCATGTTTTCTTTTAAGAATGGGATGCTTTAGTAACAATATAGGCAGGCAAATGCTTCTTTAAGCATGAAACTGTGCTCCAAAGAGGAATTAAAACATGAGATTTACAGAGTATGCTTTCTAATATATCAACAGATCAAGAAAGAAAATAAAACCAAAAAAAACCAAACAAGTGCTGGTATTTTAAAATACTTCTGCTAGTGTGTTTTATGAGCAGAGCAACCACACTTGCTGCCTCACTAACCTCAAGAGCCAGATGCAATTGCACTGCATGCAAACATACAGAAGCAAGACAAAAAGGATTGAATCATGCAAAATACTCATTGAAACTTGTGGCTATTGCACAGATAAGCAAACTCTAAAACTGTTCAAGTATTTTTCATCCATATTTATTGCAATGATAATATTTAAAAGTCTATCAAAGGCAGGCATAACCACTGGGCAGTGAGTTAGCAATACTCAAAAGTGCTATTTACTGAAATCAGGATTATAGAGGCCAAGCTTGTCAGGAAGTATATGTAAAATGGTTTATACAGCCAGCTGCATTCCTAATTTGGGATACATAAATCATGCCAAACTCTAATATATTTTATATTAGGTATGTTATTTAGTTGTTTAGTTATATTTTCCTTGATTTCATTTTTTTAAGGCTCCAATTACTAACAATATATCAATCACTGCATCACTTACATACTCTGACCTGCATCTATATGTTCTAAAAATGTAGTATGGATCTGTTTAAATATCACTAACCTACTCCTTATCTATTTGTCCTTATGGGAAACCAGACACACAAGAGGATACCTCACAATCTTCCAGAAGATCAAATACGCATACTACAGCACCAGGCTTGGCCAAGGGTGTCATGCATCCTTACCAATTTCTTGGAGGGTTTTGATAGTTCAGGTGGATGATCTCAGCTGTTGGAAAGGCACCACTAACAGTGACATCACTACACCATTGCAGCACTGCTTTCTAAATAGTGCTCCGTGCATTTCTGTTCTCATCTACACTTGGTGCTGATGATTGCAGTGATGAGCAGGTGTGGTGACAGGCATGAGAAGAATCTGTCTTCCTGCAATCTGACACAGACCCCAACACTAAGGACATCTCCTGAAGGGGAAAAAGAAAAATTCTTCCCCTCTACAGGATATATCTCAGTAACAGCTTCAGAATTTATAAACTGCAGCACTGGGTTAGTGCATTAAAGTAATGTTGGGAGGTAGTTATAATACCTCAAGTAAAAGAAAAAGCACCACATCCAGGATCCTATTACTTACCAAGCTGCTTTGGTACTATTGCTCAGCGAAACCTCTTTGTTCTCTTTTCAATTAAAAGAATCTTTTCATTGCCCCTAATTCACTGCAGGCTTTGACAACAAACTGATTTCTTTTCTTTTTAGACCTGTTATACCATGGATCCATCAAAATCAAGAGAGAAGGAGATCCAGTCTGTCCCCTCCTGCACAGAGAGGACTGTTTATCTAACTGCATTCAGCCACACTTGGGTAGTCCCTCTGACAGCAATGGGTGATGTCACTGTGAGTCTAATTTGACCTGCAAAACCCTAAATACTGGTGATAATATGCAAGAAGGAAAGAAGCCAGCTGGAGCTAGAAGCAGTGGCACTTAGAAAGAAACATCTTTGCATCAGCAAAATGAACATATTTGATGTGAGGAATCAGTGAGAGACAAACACTGAAGCCCCTGATGTTACTCTGACAGTCATTTTTTGTAGGGTGAATTATACTTAAATTAAAAGGGGGATGGGAGGAGTGGGAAGAGGAGGGGGAGAATCACATATTTTCTTGCATGGGAATAATGTAAATCTGAAACCAAAGGGGTTGTTGTAACCCCTGAATAGCCACAGCTGGAAGACAGACTGGGATGAACTGAGCAGCAGAGCATATAAGATAGAGGGAAGAAAAGTTGTAAAAGATTTCAGTTTTAGCCAGAATTCAGTTTGGCAAAATTTCTCATTCAATTCTGTTAAATCGTATGCTTGAATAAGTTATTCACTCAAGCCAGTAACATCTGTTCAGGAAAGGCGCCAACTCTAAAATGTGCTTTTTCATCCCACAAAACAAAGCATAATCTAGGCTATAAATACACATGTTTTTACTATGCTGGATAAAGTATCACATGAAATTAAAAAAAAAGGAAAAAAATCTTTAGTTTGGGACATTTTTTGGTTCAGAGACGTTATTCATCTGATCTTGGATCCTGTACATGCTGAAGAGTCCTAATGCTTTCAGTTGGGGTACTTAGGACTACAGGGAGTTTAACCTGAGTAAATACAGACTCAGAGATATTCTTGCCCCTTTTCATATTCAGAACCACCCTGGTCCACTCTCCACTGATACATTTTTCATGTCATATATAGTAAGAGTTGTATAGTCTCTCTGACACATCATCACAGCCAAAAATCATTCCAAATACCTCACTGTCTTTTGAAACTAGTGACAAACTGAAATAATCCAAAGCAAACAGAAAACAAAGTACTTCCCACTGTGGATTTTGTTTGAGGTGCTCAATGAGGTCAGTATATTTTAATGAGACACTTTCAAGCAGACACATGCACACACTAAAGACAAAGACAACTGTACCTCTAAAAAATATTTTTAAGCGATAGATGACTGTCAGCTTTGCAAAAGCTGGCCATGCAGTAGCTTGATAGCACAGAATGAAGGCAATTTACAAGTGCAAGTCTGTTTCTTTTGGCAGCAGGACTTGCTAATGGATTCATCATTTTCTGTGAAGCATGAGCATCAAACAAAAAAAAACATTTAGGGCTCTATTCATCTGAGTTTCCGGCCCTACACTTGCCAGCTATGAAGGCTCTATGGCTTAATGCTCCAGAGCTCAAATCTTATATATGCCTCCCAAGTTCAGAAATGAAGGCCCCACAAGGTGTGGAAATCTGTGTGGCAGTCCTTGTCCTCCCTGCCAGTGCACTCAGTCTGCAATGGTGCAGAGGTCTGATGTACTGCTTCCCCAGCACTGACACAATCGGTAGTGTAGCCACTGACCACCTTTTTTTGTATTGACCCATCCTGTAACAAATTCTTACATGACAGCCAACTGATGGCAACAAATCTTGCAGCTGGTCAGCCACAGAAATGTATCTACCAGTTAAGAATAATATTGCTAGAAAATAAATTGCAATGAGCAACAGGTAACTGAAAGATCACTTAAGGATGAGATTTCCCGCAAGCAGGAGATTTTACTAGAGAAAAAAGAAAAGAAGGAAGAATAAAAAGGGTTATTAAAAGGATATTTGGCCTCTGGGGAAAAGGCTTATTAGTGAAGAGGCCATTGAATGTGTTTGCATATTACTGTGCATACACCCAAGAATGGTGTAAAAACACAGATAAACTGATCATGTATTTGATATGCTTCATCCGCTTCAAGGCATGAAGCACCTTCATCTTCTGCCTTTTTAAAAATGTCTGAAGAGAAACAAGGTGAAACTCTGACAGCTTGTCTTTACTATTTATTGTTTGTAGGGTACTCACATGGTGTCTAATGTGCTTCAGAGGTGTATTTTCTTTTTAATATGTTAGAAATGGCAAGATGGGAATTTTTCCAATGGAAGGATGGAAAAAAGAGAAAGGGCCTTACTGGAAATCACTTCACCATTTACTAGCAAAATACTTTATTGTACAACAGCAATAGTTCATGGCAGGGGCTAAAATTACAGCATTACACTGAAACATGTCATTAGGGTTGGCCTGTTGCTGTCATTTTTTCCTTTAAAAAACTAACTGTCTACAGAACAATTTATAAGAGATTACAGACACCCAAAATATTACTTTAACTCTACAGAATCATATTTATATGTCTTATTTCACTGATAGTTTCAACAAGGAATGTACAGAATGATCAAACTACATATAGGTAGCAGCAATTATTGGTACATTTCAGATGAACACAGCATGAAGGATAAGTCTAAAGAAAGATTAAGACCCAAATACTAAGGGAGAAAAAAAAAAGATAGAGGAAAAAAAGCCTGAAAAGAGGGAAAGGACTAGCTGTCTGCAGGAAGCTTGTATTCTTATGTGAGGTGTGAGTGACCCAGTGTAGGCTGGAATGTTATCTCTATGTGAACTGCAGAATTTCTCTCAACTGTAGCAACTGAAGAAAAGTGAATTAAAGTCTTAAAGAGAAAAATCAATAAAGGAAAAGAAAGTGAAACATCGCAGAAGAGCCTTTCAACGGCTTTATCAAAAAGTCACTCTACTGATCATGGGGAGTAACCCAAAATTTCCATTCTCAAAACAGAAATATCTTGTAAAAACAAACAAACCAAAAAAGACAATATTTTCCCCTTTGTTTGAACTATCTTTGTCAGTTGGTCTCTATTGCATCACTAGAGCTGACTGACTAGGTCTTGGTGGGTTTGGCTGCCTCTGGCCCCAAAGTTCTGTTTATTCTTTAGCATCTTGAGTTTTACCCCAGCTTATTTGTTGGGCTAGATAATTTTTAGCCCCAAACTCCTGCAAAAATGCCAAAAGGAAAATAACTGGTTCCTTACAGCCTTGTCAAACAATAAAGGTCAGTGGAAAGGTTTACTCCAACCACCCTTTCCTGCATTCAGTTTTATCTTTAATAGACAAGTGCTGTTCTCTGTGCATCTAACAGTCACCCTCTAATAAACCTTTGTAGGATCCTTTGGTTTGAGCTGCACTGAACCCTGCTGTTCAGGCTCTTGCTATAAATCTGTAGCCCCTAAATAGAGCACCTCTCTTCTGAGAGACAAGGCTTTGTATACCTGCTGTCTACAGCCAGCTGGAGTATTTCCCTTTTCCCTTCAGATTTGTCTTAACCTTTTCCCCACCAGCTGCATGAAATGTAATATATCTTTCATTACAACATGGAGAATATTTTTTTCTTAATCGGTAGGAATTTGCCATTTGTTTTCTGCTGGCAGTGGAGGTCCTTTTCCAAACTCAAGGCATATGAGGAAAACCTTAGAAGGTTTGAGGTTCACCACAGTGGTTACAACCACAGTAATCAAAATAAATAGAGCAGTGGTACACATGTCCCCAGCTCTCATCCTGGCTTGTAACTTCAAGAAAGGCAAACCTTTCAAGGACTGATCATTTTTCAAGCCTTCAAATGAAAAAAATCAATGATCGTTGCAGTACCAGCAAGTGTAGTCATTAAAATTACCTTCTACTTCATCCTGCCTGCCAAAACACTGACGAAGACCAATGAGCTCAAGCCTGACACAACAACTAACTTTAGACAAACTAAATATGTACATGAGCATTTGAGAATGGCTGCCAAAACAAGACCATGTTTTATCAAAATCTAGAGAACAGGTTTTGAACTCTAATTTCCAGAGTTGAGAATTACTTAATACAGTGAAAAAAAGGATTTGTTAAGAGAATTAATTGGCACCTTTGGCCAAAGTACTGACCTTTTATTTGGGGGCTATAAATTACAACTAGCTGCCTCAACAGGGGTGGGAAAAAGTAATTTTTCCAGAAATTGGACTAATTTTGTTTGCTGTTTTTGTTTCCAAAGTAGTTTATCAAAATGTTATTGAGGCTTTTAGAAAATAATCATGAGTAGCAGAGAAAACTGATGTGCAAATTACTCAAAAACCTGGAACTATCTCTGCTTGTCATTTAGAGGAAGAAGAAAAAAAAAAAGGGCCTGAGAATCTTTAACTGAAGAAAGACTCTGTTTTTAAACAGAGCACAAGAATTCATGATACTGCTTCTGAGCAATAACCTACCAAGGTACCTGTTCATGAGAAACTAACTTACAAAATAAGCAGATTTATAATAAGGTCTATTGTGTATCACTGGAATAATTCCTGTCTATCCAACAGCACCAGAATAACAACACAGATCCACAAACCCCCGCTTATGCCTACAGGCAATTACCTCATCACACATCCTCCATGCTGGGACTTAGCTCACTTCTATGCCCATTTTTAGCATAAGTGAAGTAACTTTTCACTTACTGCCCAAGGTCATACATCTGGTAAATGATTCAAGAATAGAATATGACTCCCAGTGCCACTCAATAACCCCTCAATGTGTGATAATAGAAACCTGCTTGAATAAAAAAAGAAATGCAAGGGAGAGAAATGAGAAAGCTGATTTTTTTTAAAAAAGGCAGTGCTAAGTGTGTCTCATGTGGCTTTTCAAAACCAACTGTTTAAATACACAAATACTCCTGTTCAAATTTCATCACTTTACAAAGTTCAGGGGTCAAAAGCAGGCCAAATATGAATCACAGGTCCCTGAATTTTTATCAAATGCTTGCACTGGCAGGTGATGAAAAACACTGGGTGTTGGCTTTTTCTATATTTTTTCTTTTGGAATCTCTAGCACATCAACTGAGTCAGTTGTCATTTTAATAATGAAAGAAAGAAACATTCATTCATATGTTACAAATAGGTGTATTATTTAATAGTGTTACCCACATTCTTTAAGGTTTTGCCTGGAAATAAAGACATGTTCCCTAAGCGCAACCAGTGTTTACCTATAACATACACCAACATTGGGCATGGGCAAATCTCATTTTTTTTTCCCAAATTGACATTAAGGTATTTGAAAGTCACTGAAAAAAACTCAAAACAGTTATCATTGAGACACACGTGTTCCTTGGACCTCAACTGCAGGTGCAGTCATTTAATGAATTACCAAAGTAAATGTAAGCAGAATTTTTTCATTAATCCAAAAACTTTACTGACCAACAACCTCTACAAGAAAAAACACCAAGATTTGCTAGAACTGCAAATAAAGACAGAAAGACTACAAGATGCTGAGAGAAAAAATTAAAGATGTATTTTGTTAGTATTTGCTTTGTCTTGCAGGTGGGAATGCTGCTAGCACCTGGTATGGGAAACAAACATCTATAAGTAAAAGAGAAGACGGTATGCGGGCTGACTGTGTTGACAGGAACATTACAGTATTTTGTAGAGATGGGTACTGAATGTTGTACAACAGACAACCGATGATGCATCATGTAGATGGAGGTAATGTCTTAATTACCCATTTTGCTTCAGACATTGGGAATATTTGTTTGCTGGGAAAAATAAGTGTTAATTAGGAACTGCCTCATGGCTGGTTGCCATAATTCCATGCCTAATGGCTGATTGACTGGGTGACAGCATCTCACCCCAGGAGTGTTGGGTCACATAACTGAGATGAAGGCTTTGTGGGATTGCTGACAAGTTCTTTCTCCTTCCCTTAAATGCTCTGTTAAACACCTAAGGAATAAGCCACCCCACTTAAAATCAAGTGGCAGACATGGAGCATGTCCGGTAGAAAGATTTCTTTGGTACTTGCATTTGTCCCATGCAAAAGCTAGCAAGATAAGGAGCGCAAGTTATTGCTAGGAAATAATAAATTTAGTATTCACGATACTCAAACAAGTTAGGCAGGCTTTAATGTGGTCATTACATGTGTCATGACAACGCAAGAGCAAAGCAGTCACCACATAAAGTGTTATATCAGAGAATTAAGGTGGCTGCTAGATAGGCATGGAAGAGCTGCCACATAGAGAAACACAGCTACTAATGATCCAATGTTGGGTTTCAGGCTGAGCTTGTACTAGGCCATACATTAATAAAAATGACAAGATTTTTAACCCAGCTATATTTTACCACTGTGAACATTCAAATTTTTATGTTGGAAGGTATACATATTGCATTTACCAGGTACAAAACAGGTAAAATATTAATAATTTTAGACTGCAAATCAGGAGGCTTATCAAGAAAGTATGATTCTGAGATAGCTTCCTAGTGCAAATACTGGAAAGAATGAGTCTAAGAAGTTTAAACTGGATATTTACTAGTTTTCCTTTTAAAATCAGGAATTTTTCACTGAAAAGCAGTTGTGGGTTTTCTTCCTATGGCAATTTTTTCTTTCTAGTTTTCAGAGTGAAATGCAGCAGCTGGCTGCCCTCTTTGATGGCACCCACAGCAGCCCAGCAAATCCCTGTGAGACAAGGGAGAGGTCTGTCACTCAGTGAAGAGAACAGAAACCAAGAGACACCAGTTGCACAAGAGGGAGCAAGAGCAGTCCTGAAAGCCCCAGCTCCACCTCAGGATATCAGAGCTGGCTGGCTAGTGGGGAGCCTCATCAATCTGTGCTCGATCTTGTTCTTTTTTCTCAGGCATGACACTAGAACTGGGATTTCTCTGTGTTTTGACAAATACGTGTCTTCTACTAAAGTAATGTTCTATCAAAAAATTCCCTCCCAATTGCAACAAAGGCACTCTGCAGAGATTTTGGGGTGGCGGAAAATGGGAGGGTGGATGAGAAAATGTGAATGGCTGGCCCATATGGAAAGGAGAGAAAGGGAAACCAGTTGACACATGAGAAGCGAATAGGAGAGCAACACTTGGGGAAACTATTCAACAGTTGATGCAACGGGAATCAGAGAGGGAAGGTTTCTTTTTTCTTACCTGGTGCTTTGATTCTTGAGTGGTCCATTTAGCAACTGAGGGATGGAGTATGTTGGCTTTGCATATGCTCTACACAAAAGGATTGGAAGATCCTATCCCAGGGTGGTCACCAGAGTGAAGCTGAATTTACAGTCCACAGCAGCCCCTACAGCCATGACCGAACCAAATCTCCCCTTTTAACTGTTGTATTTAACCGAGACCTCAAGAGCACCACCACTTCAGAATCCCAGCACTAGTTTCTCTCAGCTGTCTTTGAGCACTAGCTGTCTAAGCTCAGCATCCTCAGGGCATCTTTCCAGTGAATTACCCTTACTAGATTCCACCACCTGGACAGAAGTAAGAATACAACTTAAATTAATACAGGAGTGATACATTCTAGAGAGATCTGCTGATTCAAGGACAGTCTCCTCCTGCTTTCTGGTAGGAGAAATAACAAAAGCTGTGAAACAGAGAACTAACAGAGATAAATGACTGGTGTCACACGCAGCCTGCTCATTTGTATTTTGAATAATGAAACATGAGCACAAGCATTGCACCATCAATTTGTTGAGCTACAGTTGGAGTTTTACTTTGCTCTGCCTGAACGAAGCAAGGTGGACACAGCCCTCTAAGTAGCCCAGCCACTCAACATTAGTGAAACCCTTGGTTTCTAAACACTGAGCTGCACCAAATTTGAATGCCCCACTGATGACAGAATTGATTAGGAATACAACTGAAGAGCAAGCTGCATACCCAGTGAGGTATTGTGGGTAATTAGAGATTAATTACAATCCCATAGTTTGTATCATGGTTCAGGGTCAGCATAGGGTCAGTGAACATGGCAAACTTAGAGAGCTGTGACTAGAAGGATGACGCCAGCTTGGAGTGGCTCAGCAAAGTGAAGCGTATAAAAATGAGGAGCCAGTGAGGCTGGGGAGTGGACTCACAGCCAGGGTGCTGGTGACAAAAGTGACACTGAGTTGTGGGACCTTGAGGCACCATGGAAATGCTAACAAGCAGCAGAGAGATTACAGCTGCACTAACTATTCAACTGCAACCCTGACTTTTCCAATTAACCTTTTCCAGGCTTTCTAAGATTTGGGAAATCTGGGGCACTGTCCTGTTGTCAAAGCAATCTTTTAAAGAAAGAAAAGTGGTGAGGAAAACTGCCAAAAAAAAAAAAAATAGGAAGACAGAAGGGGGGAGCAGGGGGAGAGAAAAAGTGATGAGGGAAAGAAGCTTCTGCTATTTAATATGGCTATTAAGTTTTTATTTAAGGCTAAAGCAAAAAAAAATCCACCAAACTCCAGTGAATTTTTCAGGAGATGGCATTCATAGGAAGTGTGGAATATATGCTTGCAGTGCAAAGCCCATTTATCATTAAAGCCCTTCCCTTAACATTGCCAAGAACAATTTGTCATATTTTTATCAACAATCAAGATATGCAAATAGCCTAAGACAGCTGAAAAGGCAAATTCATAACCCCAATGTGCAAAACAGACAAGTGATAATGTAGTAAGTGGAAGATACAGAACAGAAAAATTTGCTGAAGAGAGGAATAAATCAATATAAAACTCCCAAGTGGTCATTTTTGGCAGTTAATTATTTGCAAGAAGTTTTTCTCTTTTAAATAAACCTTTTTTTTTTAAGATCATTAGACTAAAAAGCTAGCTTGTGGCATTCAGAGGAGGGTGAAGAGGAGACTGGTTCTTGCAAGGGACAGCTGGTATGGAGAGGATATACCCGTTCTCTTGTGTGCCCCCAGCCATATCCGCAGGTGGCTAATGCCACTGTGCCTTACTGAATGAGGATCTGTGTAAATTCCCAAACATATGAACATCAGTTCCTTTCTGTACAACAAGGGAGTATTTTCCCTTCTGCCTGGATTTGATTTCCAGAGGCATCTGTGCATCTGTCCAATTCCTGCCCAGTGCTAGGAAGCATTTTCAATTATTCTTTATCATTTCAAGGATGCTAGTAATATTTATGCTATTTCAATAACTGATAAAAACATTCTTCGTTTTCTTTTTGAGCACTGGCTCACTGGATACAATGTACTTCAGAAGTGTAAAGTTCCTGATTGCATTGACAAAATAAAAGTGTTATTTTCATAATTTGCATCCACATATATCAGAGCTTTATATACAAAAACAGGTCTCTAGAATTACCCCTGTTGGCAACTGAAAACAATGGAGGAATAAGGTGAATTGATCTAAGTAATGCAAGAGGCAGTAGCAAGGAAGCTCATTACCAGTTCTGACTCCTAGGCTATTATCCTTGCCACCGAACCATAATAACAATCCATAAAAAGCATTGTTATTTTTACCTTCCAAAATGCTCAGGATAATCTTAAATTTGTGGTTCCTTCTTCAAATACCTAAACCAGAAATGAGTCTACCTCTGGCTCCTTAACTGGAAGAGGAGGAAACAGCCAGAGCAGCTGACTGCAGGAGCATGAATGCGGAAGAGAATAAACAGCATTTCACTTATCCCAGAAAACCCAAACCTCACAAGGTAAAGGCTGGCCAGCTGTGAGGTAGCAGTGTAACTATGGCAGAAGCAGAAATGTTGAAACACAGTAGTTTGAAAACCAGAAGTAGTAATGACAGCAACCTCTCTTGCACTTTCCCGATTGCTTCTGAGTCAGCTATCACTTGAGCATTCAGAGGTCTTCTTACCTTTCAAGTCATAGAATCATAGAATCATAGAATAGTTAGGGTTGCAAAGGACCTTATATCATCTAGTTCCAACCCCCCTGTCATGGGCAGGGACATCTCCTGCTAAACCATGTCACCCAATGCTATGTCCCACCCAGCCTTGAACTCCGCCAGCAATGGAGTGTTCACAATTTCCCTGGGAAACCCATTCCAGTGCCTCACCACCATTACAGTAAAGAAATTCTTCCTCAGATCCAATCTAAACTTCCTCCGTTTAAGTTTGAACTCATTATCCCTCATCCTCTCACTACAGTCCCTCATGAAGAGACCCTCCCCAGCATCCCTATAGGCCTCCTTCAGATACTGGAAGGCTGCTATGAGGTCTCCACACAGCCTTCTCTTCTCCAGCCTGAACAGCCCCAACTCTCTCATCCTATTTTCATAGGGGAGGTGCTCCAGCCCCCTGATTATCCTCGTGGCCCTCCTCTGGACTTGTTCCAACAGTTCCATGTCCTTTTTATGTTAGGACACCAGAACTGCACACAATACTCCGACTAAAGAGAGTGTTCTCTTCAGTCTGTACCCTGGAGTATCCACAAAGGATTTCACAACATAAAATAACTGGTATTTCAATTTCTTAACTAAAAATATCAGTCTACCCTGTCATTTTTATCAGATGAACATCACAGCTATTCTGTTTTACTTATGAGGCTTTCTATTCTGCTATCCCAAAGACAGATGATTTTGCTTTCTTACATTACAGGGTTACCTACCCCCACAGAGCCACTTCAGTGCAAAACCAAAGAGCTATTCTTCTGTGTTTACCATTCTAAAAAAGAATAAAAAGCACATGAAGTTCAACTTTAAATGCTTCCTTTAAAATTGCTTATTTTCCAGTAATGTATAAATATATTCTCACATCTAACCATGCTATCCATAGCTCTGGGAATCAGTGGATTTCCTGACACTAAGAATGAATGCTAAGTGCATTGGTACTTACTTAACATAATGAGTTGCTAAACCTGCCTGTGCCAAGAAATTAAACCAAATGCCACATTTCTGTTTACGTACAGCTCTGAGCTGGGATGTAAAGGGTGATGAGTTAAAGAGGCATGGTTCTCCAGTCCCTTCTAGTATATCAGAAATTAATATACAGTTAAACAGAACTGTGTGGCTGAGATGGTGATGCTTCCACTCCAAAGATCAGTACAGGCTGTCTTTTTGTATTCCATTAGCATATCATCGAATTCAAAGTTCAAACTAAACAATGTCAGTCACAGAGCCAGACCACCTTGGGCATACTGACACAAATACCACATACAAATAGCATTTTATATCAGACAGTTTATCTTATAAGACTGTAACAGATGAAAAATAGGGACTGAGCAGGTCTGTAGGTTCAAACCTCCTAGACTCGGAAAGAACAGGTCCATACTAAACCTAATTTACCATTATAATAAAGTGCAAATGCTGTCTTTTTTTCTTTAGAAAAAATCAAACAGAATAATGCATTTTCATACGAACCTCTAATCTCCACGGGATACCAAGAAAATCTGACTTGTAACTCTTACCAACTTTAATAGAAAGCAATTATTGTCTTTGAATAACAGTTTATATGAAATGTTATCTGCCGTCTTCAATCTCCCTCTAAGGTAGCCAGTGACTTGTTTTACCTGTGCAGAAATCCAGCCCCAATTCATTCTTTGTCTCCTGGAGCTACCATGGGAAAGGCACATTTTTGGCGTGATCCCACTACACACTTGGAGCTGAATGCCATAGTGAATTTAAACACATTCATTGTGTACAAACATTAATTCTTTTGACTAATCCATTTCCTTGATTTCAGGGATGATGAGCCAGTTTGCTTGCAAAGAAAAAAAAAAAAGGAGCAATTCTTGCAAGGGTCTTTCTTTCTTGCAATTCTGTGGGTACCTTTTCCCACAGAGAGTGATTCTTCAGGGGAACAAGAAAATGAAGGCTGCAGAGCATCTATGGAGATCTGCCATTTCTTCTAGGACCCTGTTCTCTTCATGCAAACCTCTCCAATTATCAGGTAAGAAAAGCACTGGCCAAAATGTTCATTCCACTGAAATAAATTGCAAAATCTCACAGATGCCAGTATTCCTTCCTGATTTCCAAAAATTGAGAATGTCCTCAAGAAAAGATTTATCCTGCAGCAGAGGCTGACAATGAAGTACCAGAATGACTTAAAGCAATGGCAAGAGAATGGTGACTTGGAAGCAGGAATTTCATGCAGTTAAAACATGTAAAGTGCATTTATAGAGCAATGGATAACTGTTTGTAATTTTCCACTGATTTGACATAATTTTCCACAGAACTGTGCATTTAGAAGCAGTTTACTGAGAGGCTGTGAAGGGACACAGCATTTTGCATGCTCTCCTTGGATGACAGTCTCATTTTCTCTGCATTTCATCTTGCAATACCACTGTTGGCCCTGAAGCTATCCTCGTGGCCAAAACATTGAATAAGCTAGATCAGCACTTAAATGTAACAGCTAACTGAAGAACGTGACAAAATTGGTCATATGTAACAATTTTAGCAAAATGATCATCAATCAGCCTCCAGAGAAGCTTTCAAAGGTAGAGCAGGCTCCTGTAGAGCACAGAACCATAAGGCTGTGATCAGAGATGAAAATCTGCAGAGGGAAAACAAGCCTAAACTCAGAGCAAACTGACTGTACAACTCATATGGTAGAGCAAAAGACAAGATAAAAATGCACCCTCTACTCTAAGGTCCCAGGTGCAAGCGCTAGGAACATCTTTCCTCAACAAAGGAATCAGAAGAATGACTTCCTTAAAATGTAAAGACGATTAACTGTGCTACACCCTGAGAGCTGGAGAGAACCAACTGTGCTAGCATGGCAGAACAGAGCACCCTGCCATTGGGTCCTGACAACCCCATCTGGGTCTTATACACAGAGGCAACAGCAGAAACTTCTCCAGAGACAGGTTGCATGGGTCATTCCTCTTTCACACACCTCAGAAGTAGACTTTCTTCTGCCTTTGCAGCTTTTGTAATTACTGTCATTATCATCAGCAGTCTTCTCAGATAAGAGCAGAAATGAATTGTTTTGAAATGTGATCTTTCTGAAACAATTTGAAATTTCATAGATAATGGAAATTTTGAATTTCTTTAGGTTCTACAGACCACTGGCAAACAGATGCTTAAAAAACAAGAAAAAGCAGACACAGCTGAAGACTAGATAATATAAATTGAGAAAAATCACTGAAATGTATACCTTGGACCTTTTCTTAAAGGAAAGCTCATTGTACCAAGAAAAGTTGCTACAGTCGTGGAATAGAAATTTTAAAAAATGTGCAGTTGTAAAATTCTCTGAGCCCTACTTAGTGTCTTTTGTTACAGACTTACCTGTTTTGCATTCCTACTCCCATGCAAAGTGAACCAGTGTTTTTTTTTTCATGTATACATGATCACATTGATATATTATTAAAACAAGCTAATCACTACTGTGGAAAGAAGTAATATAAAATAATTAATAAATAATTTGAAAGTAAGGATCATATCCATATTTTACCATCCCTCATTCAACTACAACTAATAAACTTTATTAACCACCACTGTTGACCAGCCAGTGGATAACCACTGTGTTACTTGAGACTTCCCAGACCATATTTCAGAAATTCAAGAAAGACAACTCATGTTTCATGGAAGTAATTAGACAGGCCTAGTGCTAATTATCTGGGAACATTGCAAGGATGATTGACTGTCATTTACTTACTACAGGAGTTTGGTTTTTTTTCCAGAAATATACTTGTGGACTGTGTGCACGAGATTGAGTGCATCATCAGCAAGTTTGCAGGTGACACCAAATTGAGAGCACAGTTGACATGCCTGAGGGACAGGAAGTCACCCAGAGGAATTTAGACAAGCTCAAGAAGTGAGCCTATGCAAACCTCACAAGGCTCAACAAAGTCAAATGCAAGATCCTGCACCTGGGTCAGGGCAACTCCCAGTATCCATAAAGGCTGGGGAATGAAGGGGTTAAGAGTAGAATAGACAGACTTGGGGGTACTTGTGGATGAAAGACTGGATATAAGCCAGTGGTGTGCACTTACAGACCAGAAGGCCAATTGTATCTTAGGGTGCATCCAAAGGAACACAGCCAGCATGTCAAGGGATGTGATTATCTTCTGCTGCTCTGGTGAGATCCTACTTGGAATACTGTGTCCAGCTCTGGGGCCCTCAGCACAGGAAAGACATGGACTTGTTGGAGAGGGACCAAAAGGGTGCCACAGAAATGATCAGAGGGATGGAAAACCTCTCATATGAGGAAAGGCTCAGAAAGCTGGGTTTGTTCAGCCTGGAGAAGAGAAGACTCTGGGGAGACCTTATTGTGGCCTTTCAGTATTTACAAGGGGCTTACAGGAAAGATGGAGAGAGACTTTTTAGCAGGGCCTGTTGTAATAAGCCAAGGGGTAATGGTTTTAAACTAAAAGAGGGGAGATTTAGGCTGGATGTGAGGAAGAAAGTTTTTACAGGGTGGTAAAGTTGGTAAGGGGTGGTAAAATACTGACACATGCTGCCTAGAAAGGTGGTACGTGTACCACCCCTGGAGATGTTCAGTGCCAGGCTGGAGGTGGCTCTCTGCAACCTGATCTAGCTGAAGATATACCTGCTCATTGCATGGGGCTTGGACTAGGTGATCTCTAAAGGTCCCTTCCAACACAAACTATTCTCTGATTCTATATCTTAATGATACTTTTATACAAATAATCAGCAGCTACATTAACAGAGAGGTGAAAGCAGTAGTGATCAGCAAAACAATCCTGAGGGAATGGAAACCCTGGCAGTATCACCCAAATCTGAGGCTACCAAATATTATTAATACTTGCAATCCCATGACAGCAATCTTGTAATTCAAATGTCTTCACATCCTTGCACCATCTCAACCTTGCTCATTGACAATCATATCACTAATTTCAACAGGGATGAGTCTCTAATATAGCAATGCTAAAGGAGAAAAGATAATGACAAGGTCTTCCAGGAGAAGTTAGAGGAAAAAACTGATGGATTCTCCATTCTAATTGGTGGGTTAAAGCCAAACGACATCCCTTTGGCACTATGGCAGAGTCATCATCTGGGATGTGACTTTAGCATACAGAACTAGATTTGGGTTTAAATTAAAATTTGTCTCAATATATTTTGAAATTGCAGTCACTTCTTCATTTATTCCCATCACTTCACCTAAGGCCAGTCTTGATTGAGAGTCAACAAAGTTTTAAAAACCTGAAGGAATTTTTGGCTGACAGTAAACCAGTCACACACTTTTCTTAATCAGGTATGCATTTATTACAAACTCCTGACACTCAATTTAGTAATTTCAGATCTGAACCAATTCCCTTTGGAAATGTTTTTACTAATTTCAATGCAACTTGTTGAGAAGCACCAGAGAACAGCTTGTTGTCTGATACTAATTTCTACTTCATTTTTTCAGATGGCATACCAGCAGAGAAGAAATTTCAGACCGAATAGCTCTTCCACCTGCTTCTCTCTTTTGTAGGCATATAAGCAGAAATTACTTATTTTAATGTTTCTATTAGACTGATATTTTCTCAGTAGGAGAATGACATGCAGTTCCAGTTCACAATTCTTTAATGGCCGATTGAGAAATTAAAGAAAAATCAAGATATCTGAAAGAATTCCTGCCCCAATAAGTTTAATACTGCAAATGTTAATTACTTCATTATTATCATTTCTGTATGACAGAAGCATCTAGTGACATTACTTTGCAGGCAAAAAATCACTGACAGCTGCCATCCTTAATCCCAGTTCAAGCCTCCTCTAGGCAGATCTTACATCCTTATTATTGGGAATTTGATTGAATAAAGGCAAGGTCAGCACTTTCAGCATAGTCCCCAGATAACTCAGTTTTTACTTCTCATTTTATGTTTGTGCATGAACTACCTACATTGTTAAAAGATGAAAAAAGTTTATGAGGAACAGGTATTTGAACGAAACTCTACGAGTATGATACTGTTCATCATGGGTAATTTTATTTAGTGTTTTCTTATCCACACACTGTTATGTTAACAGACAGATTCATGCAAACCAGAGAAAGACATTTGTTTCATCTGCCACATCTAATACCCCAACAACCCTACAGTGTATTCAGAGGTGCCTTGGTAACCAATTATCTATCTATGGATAAAATATTCCCACTCTCAGGGATGAGGGAGTTTGCAGCTCCCCAGTGAGATACATCCATTCAGGTGGGAACTTTCTCTGACTTTTGCTCTGATACAACCACAAACTTCTCAGAATCACCTGTGAAAAATCCTGCCTCTGCCTTCAGGATGCAGTGAGTAACTCAATTATATGACTTTATAAGTTTCAGTTTACAAGCCTAACAGAAAAGGTAAGAGTACAAGCGAAGAGGAGGTCACAAAGAAACTTACAAAGCAGAAACAGAAACTCATCAATAGCAGGGATCAATTCTCACAGGGGTGAATTTACACCCCAAAGTGATTAGAAGCCTCTGGGCTTCAGTGCTTCTGCTGAAGTTCATACTCTGAAAATATGGGCGATGAACACTTTCATGTAAGATTGTAATAAAAGTCATAAACAAAATTATGTATTTTACTTTTGCATGGACAGTTTCTGTGTAATTGCATGGACAGAGAATCACAATTGTCACAGGATTTTTCTATTATGCTTATCCATGGGGTACTGTTACTGATAAAAAAATAGAAAATAATATTGTTTGGTTTGGTGTATTTTTTTGTTTGTTTTTTTTTTTTTTTAAACAAACTTACTCAATTGGTTTTCTAAAGAAATTTTTCATTTAAAAAATCAGTAAATTGCTTTCAGCTTGCAAAATTAACTTATTCAATTACCAGAATTTCACTGGTGGTCAAATAAACCACTTTTTTCTTCAACCTTTCATAATTTTCATGCCACTGCAAGTACCAAATCTGCTTACCTACTAGCAAACACTCATGACAGTTTTGTAAGGCTGAGTGATTCATTTGCACTGTGGCATTCATATACCATAGATAGGCTTCATAAAACCTTCAATGATTATAGCTAATAAAAGTGAGCTTCAGTGACAGCAAAATACACTGATGGTGCAATTAAAGACAATGTATCAGGTGAGTAATGAATATGAAGCTAATTAAAATTCTATTACTCCCCACAAAAAAATGGCTGCTGAAATGCTAAAGTGAATTAATCTTTCTTTAAAATATTATACTCTATGCATATAAATAAATCCTTAGGTGGGTTATTACTGACTTTATATAATGAGATAAATTTCAGTCTATCCAAACTTGCAGACATTTTACCCTATTTCTAACAGCCAGACATAATTTGGCAGGAAGGACAGTGAATAGGATCCTAAATATCTATTTCTGAATATTTGTTAGCCATTTCTCCTTGTTATATATGTCAACAAGACTGAATTAACAGAGCTTGGCAAAAAGAAAAAACACAGTGATTAGGCAAGGAATTTTAAGCCATCAATTTATTGGGTAGAATTTTGCATCATTTTTTCTTTGAAAGTCTTGATGGCTGTTAAACTGGGACATATAGATGTAACTCTGAAAAATTTCCCAGACAGGTATGAAAACACAGAGGTGAAGGCACCTTCTTGCAGAGCACACTCTGCCAAAAGCATCCTTTGTCAACTTGGAATGATTATATGCTCTAGTCTTCTATTCCCTATCTGTACCTCACATGCAGATCATGAATGGATAAATCTTAAGAGAATGGGAAGTGATGCAAGCCATTTTTTTAGGCCTGGATGCACATGTATTTATTTTTCATTTCAAAATTCACTTCTGTATATATTTTTCAAAATTCACATAAAATTTTTCATAAGTATCCATGCCACAATTGAAGGGGTGACCGTAGCTTGGATGCCCATTTTCATCGAAACACTGATTTAAACTGTTAAGACCTGGTGCCTGTCTAACACGGGGCTGGTCTGACTCACAATGTCTGCTCCCACTCAGCATGTATCTTGGGAAGCAAGAAGTACAAGAGTTACATGACAAAGCAGAACAACCTGCAGAGGAGGTCTCCACAAGTCAAGTGGAGCAATTGCATGTCAGCCCTCACTTTGGCTCGATTCAGGACTCTTAACTCCAAGACATATACCCTGGGCTTGGACATTTCCTTATGGCAGAAAAGCTGTTTAGACCTGTATGCACTACCACAGCAGGAGTATGGGAGTCGCATAAAGCATGGCTGTGCCCTTCTAAGCCTCTGCTAACTAACAATTAGTGCTCTACCTGTTTTGCTAATGGGGTAGGTATTGGATTGCTTTGGAAAAGAGGAAACAATGCAAGAAGCATTACTCAGGCAAGTCCAGTTGTTACCCACAGAATATGGAGGGCACACATGCATGATGAAGATATTTTCAGAACATTTTCCCCAAAGACACCACAGCTACTGAAAGAAATATTCCTAGGTGCTTATAACACTCTCCCATTTACAAGGATGCACTGACTGAACACATATCCATTCTACTCCTAATGAGCGTGGTCAGCAGTCATTTGTGTCCCATCTCAATGATGTCTCTAAAAGGGTAGTGGTCAATTAACTATCATCTTCCTTCAATGCCAGCATAGTCTTGTCACTGGTGATTTCATTTATTCAGGTTGGAGCTCTCATAGTGGACAGAAAATAAGAGAAGAACCATTGCTGAATCACATATGGATAATATGCTTTTCTTCCTTTAGATAATAAATGTCACTGAAATGACCTTGGATTTGGCTATAGTGACAGTGACATGACAACTTTTTAACATTTTTTAGATTCCATACTTTATACTGTGTACATTACGTTACAATGGAAATTCTTAAGGTTATTGACATAATACTGAAGGTTGAATAGCTACGTCTAATAAACAAGGACCAATCCTTTGCTTTTAGATGTGTGGATCAGCCACATTTTTGTTATGATCATTGATATGCTGGGGACTAGGATGACTGAGACCTTAGCTGGAAGATGTGGCTGTGGCCATGTAAAAACATTGCTGCACGACTGCTGTAGGAGCCTCAGAATTCGACTGGGATCCACACAGATATGTAAGATGATTTTCATCTTTCCTCCTATACAATGCATACCAGTGTACTACACTAAATGTGTTTTCTGTACTAGCACCCTATTATATTTTCGGTCATGCACATTTGCATTACAACTGTTCCTTCTGGGAATCTGTCCCAGAAGCACCACTGGAGCAATGACCACAGCTCAAATTAAAGGGGAGCTTTCAGCTCCCCAAGTACCAATGCTAATAGGGATTTAAAGCTCTGTAAAGCCTGATTAAAAAACCTAAACAAACAACAAAACAAACAAACAAACAAAAAAACATAATACATTGTAAAACCTAGGAGACAGTCAGTTCTAAATCACACCCATAAAGACTGTCCAAGTATCTCTGAAGCACTGTCGATGGTCACATAGTTCAAAGCACTTAAATTAAAAATAAGAAACAGGATCTGGATCTGTCAGAAAACAATATCTCTCTGACAAGTGAAAACATAAGAAATGAAACTTTGTTGCAGATAGGCTTTCTCTGTAGCCCTCCTTACTTCAAACAAGAAGCATGAACAGGACATTCTTTCATAGGAATCCTTGGAATTGCTTACCAGTCAGTTGTTTCTCTGAAAAGCTCCAGTAGTCAATAAAGCTGCAAGGATGTCAGCAAACGACATTTGTTAAAGAAGTCAGCGGCTTGTGGTAGTGTTTTATTTTCAATGATAATGTGCAAGAAAGAAGAAAAAATCAGCCTACTGCAGGCTGAATCTCAGAGTTGGCCCAATAGCTTTGCCTTCGCTTGGTCTCTGCCTTTGGTTTCTTATGCAGAAGTAAAAAGGCGATCCTGGACTGCCTGAGGTCAAAGAAAGCCTTAAAGCCTGGATCTACTTTTGCCCTGTAATTTCTGAGGCTTTCAGGATCATCCCCTCATACAGGACTGGCAAACATTCTACCATGGATTCACAAGCATGTATCTTGTCAAAAGTGAATCACACTTCTGCAAAACTGCAGATGGGCAAATTCTGAGCAGGAACTGGGGTAGTCAATCAAGCAGTTTTCCTTCTGTTTGAATCACCTAAGAAAGGGGAAAAGAATAAAACCAAATGCTGTACTTTTGCTGGGCTGGTTATTTTTACATTCTGCACTACTATGCAGTGTATCTTGAGGAAAAAAAAAAAAAAAGGCAGAGAAGTTTATTTTCATAAGCAAAATTAATTTAATTTTGCCAAACCTGCAAGAATTCCATTCTTTGGACCCTGCCCTTAATTTACTTCTGAATTTACCTTCTTATAATAATTTAAATTTGCCAAGAACTTATTTGGTGAAAACCAAACGCTTGAATTTCTGCTCACCTTGCCAGTTGCCCTGCCCTTTGCCAATAACAAAAGGTTTTAAGAGAGAAACTGGACTATTTAACCTTCATTAATCATTCATACTGTTCAAACACATCATCCAGTAACTGAAGAGGGGTTAATGGTAGCTAAGCTTGAGGCTGTTGTCAAAAGTAGGTTTAACTTTCTATGAACTCACTGGACACAAAGAATGCAGCCTGCTCACTATTTCTAATGTCACCAGCTCACAGCAAACTGATGACTACTAATGGTAATTAAATACCTCTGCAGCTATTTGTACCAATAACAAAGAGTTACTGTCAGAACTTGAATGAGGTCCATCTGCCTATTTTTAAAGAATGTTGACATTCTGTAAGTGATAAAGCAGATGGTAAACCGAAAAAGCAAGACAAAATCAAACTTCCATATTATAATCTTTTTCTGGACTTGCTCTGGATTCCCTGATGTCTCTCCTCAGAAGTTTAAGAGCAAGAATTCCACAGAAATGTGTTGTTTCATGGCAGATTTTCTCACTGTTCCTTTTTACCACAGCTCATAAATCCTCAGTCCCAGTGAGCTGATGGGGAAGGGACATTCTACCACTGCTCTGTCCATTCTCACTTCATAATGGACATGCAACATGGCGTCATTCCGATTTGACAGAGAGTGAAGACACAGTTACTCCTCTGTCTTTCTTGGTTGGCTGCAAACTGTATACGGGACACTTGTGTATCTTTGTAGAGGCAGTGTAAAGGTTTCTCCAAGCATTTTACTAGTATGCTTGACTGTTACGACATTTGTGAGTACAAATGGAAAAGAGCTTTTCTTCTCTGCACTTTTTTAATTATACTGTGTATTTTTCTAAAATCTATCACTATCTATCTATGTACAGTTCAGGAAAATTATTTAGACTGGATTCTTTTAGGTTTGTCCAGTTAATTCAAGTTGTAGGTAGAATAAATTTTCAACCATTTAGTAATTCTCTACATTGACTCCATATGCAGTCTCTACACAGCATGAAAAGGTTTGATGGGACTGGACTGTTTCTTGCTATAGAATAAATGCTTTATCCAAGTAATTCTTTAGCAGTAGCAACTGGGACATGATAAGGAAAGTCAAAGCTTCTGTACTCATTTACTGTACATACTGGTAAACTGTTAACAGTCAAATTTATGCAAATCATAGAAAAACACTTGTTTCATCTGCCACATCTAATAAAAATCCTACAGCGCAACCACATCTAATAACTCAACAATCCTACAGTGCAGCATCAGAGGTGTCTCAATAACCAGGTATCTCTCTATGGGTGAAATATTCACACTCTCAGGGCAACCATTTCCACATCTAGCTCCAGGGGTACCGACTATGGCCCACCACTGCCACTTCCTTCTATAAATCTCAAATACATTTGTGATGTCCAATCTAGAAAAACATTTTTTAATTGTCTTGGTTGGGCCACCTTGACAGACTTCTGTATCTGTTCAGTATTGTCAAAAAAGCACATATATATTACTACCACTTTAGAAATTCAGTATCTGATTCCTCAAGGGTTTTTTACTGTAACAAATAGTACTATTGGCTGCAACTACATTTTTAGCTTTCAGCCAGGATCAGAAACAAAACAACTTCCCTCCTTGCATTTCAACATCTTTACAGTGGTTTTGATGGCAAGATTTTTATTTTCAAAGGAAGAAGCAGCATTGCAATCATTACTTTAGATACTCTTCACATTTCTTAAACTCCTGACTTTTTTTTTAATAATTCTTCATATTTTTCATTACTGCTCTTGATGAATGGTCAAGAACTTTTTCTTCCTTGAATTAAGAAAAAAAAATGAGAATAATAAATGACTTGAAGAAAATTGATGCAGTTTCAAAGTCAGAGATTGCTCTGATGGAGAAAAAGAATGTTCAAGTTGAGCAGTAGATGGGATACCAACTCCACAGACTGCTCATTTTGTAGCAGACCTTTTTCACCACCATTTGTATGTGACTATTGTGCTGCATATTTTTAATACAGGTATAGAAATATAAAAATTTCTAAGGTTTTCAGCTGTTCTGGTGAAATAACTATTTCTAAAATCATACAATAGTTAGCATTGGAAAGGACCTTAAGATTGTCTAGTTCCAACCCCCCGCCATGGGCAGAGATGCTTCAGCCTAGACCATGTCACCCAAGTCTCTGTCCAACCTGGCCTTGAACACTGCCAGGGATGGAGAATTTACCATCTCTTTTGGCAACCTGTTCTAGTGCCTCACCACCCTCACAGTAAAGAACTTCTTCCCTATATCTTACCTGAACTTTCCCTGTTTTAGTTCATCCATATTCTCAGGGAGAAAAGCAGCTGTGACTTGACTGGGTTTTACTGACCTTTAAAGACTGACTTCACAGATCTTGGCCTCACCAATTTTTCCAGATGATAGCTCCCCCCTCAAACAGCTGGGAAAGGTTACTACAGACCCACAGCCTCCAAACACTTCACAGCCTTCACCATGCTGCATACTGAGACTACCTTGGATTTCGGAGACATAAGCTGGTGAAAGCTCAGACCCTACTACTTCAAAAAGACTCTCAGGTGCTATAAGTAAAGGAGAATCACACCTCACATGCACTGAAGCACAGCTGACTTTCCATGCAGGAAAGAGCAAAATAATTTTTTAAAACTTAACTGAACTCTCTGAACATCACCAAAGGTTCATTTTTTGAGATCGCACTGAGCTCCCTGTGAAGATCTGGGGAGCTTCATATCCTAGCTGGCAGTACTGCAGCGAATCATTAATAAGCAGATAATAATCTAAAAGGAGGAACACAGCTAACCTGTGCTGACATCAGGAAAAAGTACTGAGATGTCAAACCATAGGTGTTATACATCAGGCCTGCCTGATCCTGCAAGTAATTGCTCCAGAGTTAGATACACTAAATGTTTTGTAATCCTCCTGTGAACAGACATCACAAACTGCTCACAGCCATCCTGTGTGGCCCAAGGCTGACGCATGAAAAAGTCACTGATGACACTTCTTGTCTGAAGTGTCAAAGCTGAGAGAGGGAATCACACCTCTACAATTTCAGAGGACTCCTTTCTCTCCTGGTCTGTAACCTTTCTCTTGGGGGAGACAGTAATATCCAACACTCCAGAAGACTAAAGCAGCAGAGTTATTCTATCTTCTCTTTCTTGGGGAACCAATCATATCAATTTTTTGCATAGATTTCCTTGATTAAGCAACTCAGACACTGTGTGGATAGCTGTGAAGCTTCAACAAAGGCATGTGACAACCCCACACAAGGCATCCAAATGATGTTACAGAATTACATCTTTAGTGAATGATTTCTTCCTGTGATTACATTTATGATTGATAGAAACATACTGTTGATTCATCTGCAGGATCTGTATTGGTGGTGCTCTTAGACGGCTTTCGAAGCTCATGGGCAAAGTTGTTCAACTCAATACAGATAAATATTGTGTTTGATATTTTGTTGGAAGAGTTTTGTAAATTACACTGTTAATGACTCTGAAGAAGCATTTGCTTGTTCAAGAAAACGGAGCTTGTTAAGTGAAATATTTTTGATGATAAAAAAGTGCAAGCACGCAATATTTTTCCCTCTGGGATCCCATGTAAATGATGAAACTTCTTCCTATGGACTGAGAAAATTAAGTAAAGAAACTCATAATGATCACAAAGTTTACAAGATCCATGTTTATCTTCACACTGCCATCTGTCTCACTGTGCTCCCATGGTAATATAGTTTAGTCTTCAAAATGTTCAGACCATCAAAATACAATTTACTGCTGTTTAAGCTGCATGATAATTCAAATAATATCCCCATTTAAGTAGAGATTGAGATCGGTGGATAAAGAACTGGCTGGATGGCTGTACACAAAGAGTTGTGGTTAATGGCTCAATGTCCACCTGGAGACCAGGAACGAGTGGTGTCCCTCAGGGATCGGTGCTGGGACTGGTCTTGTTCAGCATCTTTGTCAGTAACATGGACAGTGGGATTGAGTGCACTCTCAGCAAATTTGCCAATGACACCAAGCTGTGTGTTTCGGTTGATACGTTGGAGGGAAGGAATCCCATCCAGAGGGACCTTGACACGCTTGTGAGGTGGGCTGATGCCAACCTCATGAAGTTTAATCATGACAAATGCAAGGTCCTACAGCTGGGTGGGAGCAATCCCAGGCACAGCTACAGGTTGGGCAGAGAAGAGATTCAGAGCAGCCC
>JASSUY010023592.1:0-14454 GCA_032466535.1 Forpus xanthops | reverse complement strand
TGTCTGAAGATCTCCAGAGAGGTCTACTACATGCACTCCTACACATGATATGTCTTTTCCCAATACTATACTTGTTCTTTAATTTGCCAGCAACTGCTTTGTTAGAAAAAAAAATAATAAATCTTGCTTTTATCTCTGTCATATCCCATTGCTGAAACAACATTACACTGATTCAGCATGAAACTGACATGAAGCACCTTGCTGTAACCTTACTGAAGTAGCTTTCATGGTTTTTCCCATAGATTTCTTTAGGTAATAATGAGCTTTACTTTTGCTGCTCCAGTCTATAGTGCTGGACATTTGTATGCAAATGGACAAATTGCACAGCTGCAGAAAATAAGAGTCTGTATTTTTTTTGATGTTGATTGGACTGAATTATCTCAGCATGTCTATATAAGCTTGACTAGAAAGAGGCATTTTCTATCAGCTATGTCCCCTACAAGCAGACTATTTACTATTTTCTACACTTCCAGGAATTTAGTTTCTTTGAGAGTTTAAGTGCCACTGTTGGAGCTGGCTGAATACTATTTGCCAGCTGACACCAATTTTAATCTTCTCGAATTCACAATCATTCACAAATACTTCTCACTGATGAAAAACACATTTTGTCCCTTTATGCTTCTGCCAAATGGTTTGGTGACCTATTTTTCAGATGCTGGCTGCTCACAGACATACCAGCTATTGATTATTCAAGTTACGCGTATGCTTTTCATCCATTGCCTTTTTTGCTGAGTGGGTGGCTGAAACTTTTAACAAAAACAATTGATAGCAAACAAAGAGTTGATGCCCATGACTAATCCTTTGGGATTTGCAAACATCTCCATGACCATTCCACCATTGTACAAATATTAAAGATTGACAAATAGCAGAGTCACTATGGTCTTCAAGAATGGTGAATTAAAATTATTTGTTATTATATTTATAAGGCTCCCTTTTCCACTGTCTTTACAGCTTTAACCACTATTTTCCATAGCAACAGTGACTAAAAACGACACCAGCAGGTCAGGCTAACGGCCTGCAGGAAAAGTATTGAGAAGCAGGCTTGCCTTTCACCTTCAGCTAAAACGGAATGTAGAAGTTGCACCCATATTCCTTTAGGTATCTCCAGGTTGGCCTACTGCAAATGTCCAGATTCCTGCTGCTTATCTTCCAAGAACCTGAATACAGAATGCATCAGGTATCTGGCACAGCTGATCTAGCTCACTCTGCTAAGGGTCTCTAGATCTCCAAGGCACCCTCAGGGGTGAACTTGATTTATAAGAACCAGACAGAAACGACAACAGAGAATGGTCAAGGGTACAAATACTAATTTAAATCAACATAAAATGGAGTTTACTACTGTTACTCTAGCTCAAGACCTATATTGCTCTGTGCTCCCAGTCCAGTCAAATGCTATGTATAAAAATAAAAAGGCACATGAGCAGTCCCTTACTTAAAATACCTATGCCATTCACAGCAGGATGAGTGCCTGGCTACAACAAAGCTTTGGGTAAAGTTATTGATCATGTGCCTCCATGAAAGTCTGCATTAAAACTGCTTTTAGAAGTCTGACAGTATGAACATCTGCTACTATCAGGTTCAAGACAAAGCACATACATTCACCCTTTTTAAACGGGTTTACAAGAGCGGCTGAACTACTGAAGAATAAGTAGTGACCAATA
This sequence comes from Forpus xanthops, assembly GCA_032466535.1. NCBI lineage: Eukaryota > Metazoa > Chordata > Aves > Psittaciformes > Psittacidae > Forpus > Forpus xanthops. Next base: position 12,793 of record JASSUY010023592.1, on the reverse strand, counting down.
AGAATTGGTCAGTACTTAAGGCAACTGAGGCACTAAGGAAATAAGAATCCCTCTTTTTCTCTCTCCCCACCTCCCCAAAATGGCTTCTTTGAGTGCTCCAATGTTTTTGTTCCAGTGTTAAGCAACTGAAAAGACTATTAGAGGCAGTGGTGTTCCCCTGAACAATCCTGCCATCACTGCAGACACTTAGTATTTCTGAAAATGTTACCAAAGCCTGGTGGTTAACACTTCAAGCTAAATACCTGGACTCCAACAACACTTTTTGAATACAAAGTCTTGTCTCTATGACCACAGTCGCACAAAAAGTCGGTGGTAGAGTCAAATTCCATAACTCTTGAAGATGTTTCTCCTTCAAAGTAAGTGTAAATACAAGTAAATGAAACAACCTATACTATATGGCTTGTTTGTTTAGCAAAAGTAGCAAGACTGATTTGTATGTCGAAAACTTCCCAACAGGAAGGCATGTGCTGGCATGACAATACATTAAAAAGCTATTACTTATTGTGTAGAAAGACAACAAGATAATACACAAGCAGATTATTATGATGACAGTATTCCAGAGCCTCATTAAATGTGGTTTGTTAGAAATAGAAACAAATAACACTTTCTCTAATTTGGCTCAACTTGCAGCAGTGACCCTTCAAGCTAGTAATAAATTTTTCCAAAGATCTGAAACAAACAGAAGTTGCTTTTGTTGTATTCCTCCTTTGTAACTTTTCAGGAATATTCTAGGCCTAGAAAATTCACAAGTTTCAACTTACGGGTTTTATTCTACCAGCATTCTTTGTCATCCTGTGTGTATATATATTATTTTAATCACCTCATAACTTCCGTTTTCCTCTCTGATCCTTTTGTTATCATCATCTGGGCTTCACAAGCAAAAATTTATAAACAAGTTTTGGCTGGGATAGAGTTAGTTTTCTTCCAAGTAACTGGTACAGTGCTGTTTTGGCACAAGTTACCTCAAACAGCTGAAACGAATACACACAACTTACTATATTCATGAAGGACTAGACTGGCACTTTACCCCCTTTACTTGAAACAATATGAAGTTATATTCCAAGTCTTGTTCTGAAAAAATATTTTTAGAATTATGCCAAGAGGTTTTTGCTACCTGAAGATTAATCTTTTGGCGTCAATGAAAGCATAGTTGAATAAAGCAACTCCTATATGAAACGCCATTTCTGAGCTAGAGACAGAGAAAATAATTTCCAAAACCATCCTTTTTATGACCTTCACTGTCCCAGAGGATAAGATGATCTCTATTCTTGCTCCTGAGGGCAAAAATTAGACTGCCCAGATTATGTTTTCCATTTAAAGTGAATGAAAGCTTTCAGGATCTCAGGTTTCCCTTCCTAGTCAGCCAGCCCTGTTAAAATAGGGTGTTTTCTTTTGGTACAGTTTCCTAGCAGTAGCCAGGATTAGCGAGACATAAAGCTGTGTCAGCAGGTGGAAAACTAGAAGCAACTTCGTAGAACATTTAATGTGTTGATCAGCTCAATTTTACAAATGTTGATGTTGCTCTCATATCCATGGAGTTCAATCCAGACACATCCACAGTACAGTCCTGCACTTGATTGTCATCAATGTACACATGAAAAGACCACCAACAACAGCACGGGTTCCAGCTCTCAAACACAGACATGTTACTTACACATATGCAAGCCACACTGAGGTTTGTGCTGCTTCAACCACAGTATGACAATAACTACATTCAGTCCCAAGCCATCTGGGGCATCTCTCTGTGTCACTCTGCAGGCATACCCATATCAGGGAAGCTAGACTGGTTAAAAATTGAAGTCCTGTGGTGGCAGGCTCTGTGGGTCATTCACCATAACATCCAGTTGTGGTAATGAAAGCATGAAGCCTTCTGTAGAAAAAGCTATTAAAAATTAGAGTACTTCAAATTTTCAGTGATTTTTCTATTCAGAAAATGAAAATGTAAGTATTTTAGTATGATATGTGATCAATCAACTGTCAATAGAATACCATTTAAAATTAACTCTAAATGTGTGTACTTTGTATTCTATTTGAAAATCTACCTTTTCCTTCTTCCAGAGAAGTAAATTCCCTTGTTGCCAGGGCCTGTTTCACCTCAGGCTTGTCACAATACTTAATTCTTCATAGTTTTGCATTCTTCTCAGGCGGCATTTTTCTGTTAGCTCTACAAGATTTTTCAATCTATATTCTCTTTTTTGCTTTCTTTTTCTTCTCAGGCTCTCTCCCCTACACTCCCAATAACTATACATGACCATGTTTTAAATTTCCTCACTATTACTTTCCTAAGATTTCTTTAATCTCATTTATCCCATTTATAAGAAATATACCCACATTGCTAATTGCTCTCCTTCAGGCATCCTTCCTCATCTCCATGCAGTTGTCAAGTTGCTCCCCCACCTTTTTTCTTTCAGTCTTTTTCTTTTTCAGACTTGTATCACCTTCCTCTGCTCGGATCACTATCAAACTGATGAATTATTTCTGGAGTTCACAACCTGTGGACAGCTGGACTGTATTCATTTGTTTGAAGTTAGCATCCATTCAGGAAAAGGGATATCACTGTCCTTCCATAGTGAAAACTGACTCACATCAAAGCCCAAGAATTGCTGTCTCACACTGAGTCTCAGGACATGCCACTATGGATGAAACCCACTCTTAGGAAATTCAAGAAATTGGGTATTACAACGTTTCATCATTACTAATCCTGTTCTTTAGAACTACTGCAGTTGAAAATCCCATTCCAATTGAAGTAACTTGGGTGACTACAACTTGGGTGACTACTTCTTTGCTTCAAAAGCCTAACTTCGGCCCTGTGAAGAGTCCTTCGCTATGGCAGCATCACAGTAGTCATTCTTGACTAGTTTCTAAATAGGAAAAGAAGCAGCATATGTAAAATCCAGGAGGTCTTTCACTTGACAGAGCAAAGCTGTCAGGGCAGTACTAATAACAAGTGAAGGAGAAAAACTAGAAAATCAGCTTCTGCAGATAGAGCTAACAAATGTTACTGGAATATAAAATATCCATTAGTCCCAGAGAATTTCAAGAACTAGAAGGTGACATAAATAAACTAACTACCAACCCAAATGACAGGAATATGTTTTTCTCTACCCATGTTTTCAAAACAAACCAGCACACAAGCACACATTAGATAGGAAATTCTCCCAAGAGCATGCAAGGCGGTTTACAACCTCTGACCTCCCAGGCCAGGGCAAGCGCAGAGGACAGAGTCATCATTAGGCAAGAGCTGTTGGTCACAGCTTGGCTGGGTCAGAACAGAAAAGGAGATGCTATCATGCAGACACGGTGCAGGTCCTCAGACAACAGTAGCCAGAAAGAGAGGTAGCTTTTAAGAAGAATGCTCAGGAGCTGGTTGTGATCTTAATATTTGGCCCTAATGAGCTGGACTGAACTTTCTCCAGCACAGTTGTGCTTAAAGCTGTTTTTCTGGACTGAGGATGCCATCCTTGCCTAATTATTGTAGTAATTCCACATTCCCCTGCATTCTGTAATTAACTTGTGTTTGTGGTTTTGCACACAAAATTAAAATCAAGCTAGTTAGTGGTAGCAGTAGTGCACTACTGCAGCACCTCTAAAACCTAACCATGGCTCAAGATTCTAGTGTCCCGAGGCTGTGCTGAGAAGGATGAAGAAACATAATGGAGGACACACCAGATGGAAACACTGCATCTTTCTCCAGCTTGTCAGGATAGCTCAGCAATGCACATCTGATTTTATGTGGACACATGATTTCCAGTTGTCCTGAATACTAGCCTGGGGACCAATTCACAATGCTAAAATATTATTCAGCCTCTATTCAGATACAAAGCCACTCTCCGCAGGGCAGGGCCTGCTGCAAAAAGACAGACTGACTACTGAAGGTACTCACATGGTTCCCATCACAGCAATACTGAAACAGCTCACTGTCCCTTACATACTCATCATTGCAATGTCCCTGTGTATAGAAATAGCCTTGGTCTTAAGAAGCCTTTAGTGACAAAGCACCTTGCTCAAGGTCATTAAATGTAAATAATAATAGGAGATCCGTGGCAGAGCAGGCACTCAATTCAGATTTTCGTGGTGGCCTCAAAGCTTAGAGTCTACTACTCTCTGAACAACCTTTCCTTACACCACAGTAGGTTTGCATGCCATATTAAAAGCTAAGATGCAAATGCTTACAGAGCACATCTAATTTCTTCCTTTTAAAAGACAGGTGTAAGGCGGTGATATGCTACCAGAAAAATCCTGTCCTTTTCGTTTTATTTAAAATAAGCCAAGAAGTTTTAAGCTTTCTGGGGAGTAGTGGGAGAGGATTGAGTACAGAGGAAGGGAATATCAAAGGCCTTGAACACTACAGGATTTCATAGCTTTAGAGTACGACTGAAACCAGTGTACATTCTTGATGCCTTTCATTTTCTTACTCATGATCCATCTAAAATAGTTACACCATATCCTAAGTAGCTGCTATATAATCATATTTGCACTTTCACTGCTTTTCCTCCACATTTTTCATCTAGTAAGAAAAATTTTAAGCACACTTGAGGAGAAGCTGAAACCCAGAGAGAATAAATGAAACGTCACAGAGCGAGTAATTAAAGCTGCAAGAGGGCAACCCAGCACTACAGAAATGTTATGTGGGCCCTTTGGTTTCTGTGCCATGGTTTTTGCTTTGCATGGCAGCAATGGGGACCACATACATGGTCTTTTGGGAGATCAACAGTCACAGGCAGAAAGTCAGTCAGTAAGCACAAAAGAAGCAGAGTTTTAAAGAGCCAGAAAAATTGTAATTTGAAACCCAGAAAGGGAAGAGGTGGTTCAGAAGCCACTGAAATACTTCATTCATGATGATAAGCCTATAACCTTCATTTTCAATTAAAAGTATCTGTACTTCTACATTTAGATAAAAGTAGTCTGCGAGCTGAGACTCCCCACAGAGTATTAGGCAACTGCAAAGGACTAAATGGCAGCCAGGTGGCTCATTTAGGTCTTTATTTAAAGGAGTACTTGGTACAAAACAAAGTTTTATTTCAGTCTGGATGTCTCCCAAATTTTATTTTTTACATTTCTGCTCTCTCTACACATAGTCTTTCTGTTCAACTCAATTTTTTCCTCTTTTCAATTCTACACTCAAACATGCAACCACTCTTCTTTGTCCAGTTGCACTGATCTTTGTTTTCCCCTTGGCCTTACCCACAAGCCCCCCTAGACCATTTTTGCTCACAGTCTTTAGGAAAGAAACATTATAAACTGGAATTTAGGTAAAAACTTCATTCTGCAAAGGAAAAGAAATTTCCAATTCAAGGACATAATAGTTCTGAATGAAACAGCCTGAGGTGTTAGACCTAGGCACAGTGAGCTCTGATCTGAATACTAGCCTATTATTTTATCTAACAGTACACTCTAAAAGAGAACTATGCTGATCTTACCAGCAAGTCTGCAAACAGATTGGGATTGCCTATTTACTAGGAAGCACTTGAAACAGTTACTTGCACAATCATACATCATTTGATATGTGTCAAGATAAAGTTCAAACACCCTTATACCTTTCAGTTTATATCCTGTTATCCTTGTCTGTGTACTAAGAAGATTTAAAATCTCCAGACCATCCTTTATATCAAATAACAGATTAGCAAAAAAATCATAAGGCTGTGAGAAAAATATGTAACGAATAGATATGTTATCATTAATCCTCTACATGGTAAAACATAATGGAATTATAAGAATAGGTATACTAGAATATTTTTAGCAATAATGTATCTCTCATAGATTTCTAACTGAACCCCAGTGATAACAAACAAATACCATGAAAACAAATGCAAAGTAGTAATGAGGTAAAGTAAGGAGTCCCTGCTAAGCCAAGTCATTTCATGGCTGAGCACTGCAAAATCAAAGAAATGTTGTAATACTTTCTATGCCCAACACCCCAATTTTAAGCAACTCTTATTTAAAAATGCAGACAAGGAGAGTTCACAGATCATGGATTCTCTCATCAATTTATGACCTGTCTCCCGCACTGTTTTCCTGTTTTCAGACCAAGAGAGCAGGCAGTGTCAGACAACATTCAGCTGTGGACAAAAGGTAAATAGGCTTATCTGCTCTATTAACAGGAAAGAAAAAGCTTGTTAAGAACCTACCTTCTCCTCATTTTCTTGGTTCTGGCTCCTCCACAGTCTTCAGCCTTTCAAAACTCCCCCAGCATGTGTGACCCTGCAACAGACTCTTGAATGATTCATTGTGGCAAACTTCCTTCTGTTCAGCTCCAGTTTATGTGGCCAGACTGACTGAGGTGGGAGGGAAAAAAAAAAAAAAAAAAAAAAAAAGAATAACCAAAAAACAAAGGAACAAAGAAAAATTGCAGGCATTGACAGAAGAAATGAAAACCATCTTAAACAGTGGATCTGGTCAAGGCACACGTTCTTTCACCATGTCAGAGAGTTATTTTACTGACTATTGACTTTGGCTGTAGGTCACTAGGGTGCTAATGCCAGGCAAGGCAAAAGGCATCTTGTCCTTTGATAGGATTTAAGAGTAATCTTTGGGAGAAAGAGTGAGAACAGCTATTAGCATTTGGGGGTGTGATTGCTGATCATGCTAAATGATGCATGACTGATTTATTAACTATTTTACTCACGAAAAAAATGGAAGAAAGTTCTGCCAAGAATCTGCCATTCTCTGATGGAGACCACAATGTCTGAATCCCTTTTTTAGAGCAAAGCCATGGCAAATGCTGAGCCTCTGTGTTTCGCAACAAGGGATTAATTCTGTCTTAATGCATAATCCTATATGCTCACAGAGGAGAGAGTGCTGCAGAGAATTAAAAGAAAGAAAAAAAGGCAGGCAAAAATATATCTGGTGTGGTTTTATAGACATGGTATTTATAGACAAAGAGGAAGAAATACTTCTGCATGCATTTTCCCCGTTTGTCAACACCATTAGTAGCTAAAGTAGGTCACAAGTCCAAAGACAAAGCCATTACTGCTTCCCCTACTTCTCCCCTCAACCTCCATCCCAATTCCACTGTCATTGCCATAATGCAGCTAAACTCCATGTTGTAGGTTACTCTTCAACAGGACTACAGGCCTTGAAGAACACTGGAGTCTTTTACACAAGAAAACATTCTCTGTCCCAAAAGACTTACAATCCAACTATTCACCAAACTGAAACAGCTGCATTAGCAACTCTGAAAAAAACATGCATATGCAGCATTCTGTAAATTCCCATCCCATAGACACCTATTTGCATGTTGCAGTGATGTGTCCAGGAAAGTACTTGCTGATCTACACATTGACCCAAGTACAAGGAGGTAGAAGTTTCTACCCTCAAGAGCCAGATGTGCAATGCTCAGCTTTCACGTACACACGTCCTTTATCACACATAGTATTGAGCCTTTTAAGTTAAATTCATGTGTCACTGTCAAAATTCTTTGTAAGTCTGAATAACCTACTGATGTATCCTAAATGACATCTACTCCCTGTTATGGGTTAAAACAACACTGCTTTTGAAATAAGAGCTATTAACATTTGCATTATGTCTTTATGCCAAGACTTCTCTACTTGTCAGTTTAATTGTTGATTACTTGACATACCAGATACCTCCTAAAGACAAGCCAAGACACAGATCTTGGTTCAAACAGCCTACATTCAGCATCATTTAACAAATAAGAATTGTTAATTGGCAATAAATAAAATAAGAGAGAGACTGAAACAGAAAGAGTGAGGAAGGAAACACAGTGTATAAGAAAGGCCAAAAGTTATCTAGGCCTTCAGCTGGATCCATACTGCCAGAGTTCTCTGCCTATATGAATCCCACAACACCTAAACATCATTGCTGAGCTTTCTACCACATTTTTTTCTCTTCGACTCCTGCCTTTTAACAGAGCATGTTATCAACACCAAAATGCAACCCACTGCTCTTCACACAGCAAAAAGCCTGCATTCAGTACACCATTCCCTAGATAATTGGAACAAAGTTGTCTTGAAAGTAGGTAGAGTTGGCCACACCACTTCAGCTGCACAAAGATGTATAATCAGTGTGCCACTGTAAGGGATCTGAGGATAAAACATCCCTTACAAGCAAGCAAAAAAAGGATAAAGATTAAGATCCTGCCAAAAATGGATAATCTTCTTTTTTCTTTTAAATGAATGTCCTAGAAAAAGAAAAAAGCACACAAAACCAAAACAACAAACAAACAAAAAGAAAAACAAATACACACACACACAAAAAAAAAAAAAAAACAACCAAAAAAAAAAAAAAAACAACCACAAAAAAAAAAAAACAGCAAGCCTTGAGCAAGAAGTTGCAAACTGTGGACAAAATGAAATGCGTTTGCCTACTCTTGCTTTCCCAGCAAGTCCTCTGATTCGCACTCTCTATGTTTCCACTGCTGATGTAAGAGCCCTGCCTAACTCTCTGAACCTCACCTTGCTTTGGCTTGTACTGTGTAGTATTATACTGTGCTTCATCTTCACAATTAATCTCGGTGACTTTTTCAGACAGATTTGGACCTGTTCTCTGATAATTTATGAATCTTGCAAGCTGATCTGGGTGTCAGAACATCTACTCAATTAATACATCTGCTTACCCTGGCTAAGCAGTGACCTTAAAAAGCAGTACAGAAATTACACAATGTCTCGAGATGGCCACATATCATCAAAAACTGGGATAATGGCACAACATCAACAGATTTCCACTCTACTGTCAGTCAACTTCACAAGCCTGCTTCATTGTCTATGGAAGGAAAAGGCCTGGAAATAAATTGCTATAGGATAGCTTAGCAGAGGGAGGTACAAGAGCAGGGCATATATCAGATGGAACACAAAGGCAATTCAGTGAGAGAGTTTGGCCTACCTCAGTCTCTAATGTCAGGAGCACTGCAGGGTAACTGGTTAAGCCAAGTGGAAAAATTTATCCTAATAATCTGATTTCCCACAAGGTGTATAGCCTTCCAACCCCATTATAATCCCACTTTCTTTTCTTTAGTCTAACATTATCTGTCAAGAATTAATGTGAAAGTAACTACTTTGAAGAAATTCACTAAAGTTTAAATTTTACAAGTTGATTTTTTATCTTGCTTACAGATGGCATCTTTCTCCTTACTTAGCTGATACATATTCAGTACCAGACTAATTTAAAACACTGAGACCTTATCAACTATCTCTCTGTATAGTCTAAAATTACAGTACTCTTCTTTCTTCTTTTTTTAGTTGTTCAAACAAAGTAAAACAGCCTTTACTCTACTCTATCTATTTGAAGGCTCCATACAAATTGTTCCTTCAAGCCCTTTATTGCCTTCAAAGCAGGAAAGTCATAAACATCCCTCTGCTGTAGCACCTGATACTTGAAAGCTTATGCTATTTGCACCTTTAGATACCAGAGTCCCTGGCAGTACTACCAACAATTTCAATCACATATACATAAAACATCAAATCATAGAATCATAGAATAGTTAGGGTTGGAAAGGACCTTATGATCATCTAGTTCCAACCCCCCTGCCATGGGCAGGGACATCTCCCACTAAAACAAGGCACACGAACACTGTAATCCATCAACATCAAAATAATTAAATGTGAACATTCAAATAGAATATCCCAGGACTCATGTCATATTTATTGCACATGCTGATTTTATCTTCTTGTATCAAGCCAGTTACAGACTTGTATGTATTATTTCCAGCAAAAATAATACAGTAGAAAAAACAGCCTAGTCTATTGCACTGAGAATTATAGCACACAAAGACTGCAGCTGAGTCATTTGCAGTTTACTCTTAGGTCCGAAACCAGCTTACACTGACAGGAAGAGAAATGGAGAAGGTTATCTCCTATTAACCTGTCAGTTTCTTCTTTATTAAAAAAATTCACTGTATCTTCAGGGTTGAGCAGTCTTCACACATAAATCTTAACAGTTCTGTAAACATCTACATGATGACTCATCAATCACCCTGCCCTGCCTTCTGTCACTAGCAAAGTTTGGGGAGAATTTCTCTCACTGGAGAGTGACTTGCTCTGGAATAAAAGTCTATGTCTTTTCTTTGTTCCGGGCTTAGAAAGAGAAGTAAGACATATGGCCAGGTTGTTAACCTAATCAATTGCTTTACCAGAGACTTTCTTCTCTGTTTTTTAGTGAACTTTGTTTAATTTCACTAGCCTTCTAGAGATTTACAGGTTTGTTGTTACTAGGTGCTTTGAAGTTGTTGCACAATGCAAGACAGAACAGAAACACTAGAGTCATCTCAGTATGAACTGCTTCCACAACCAGCTTGGGTCAGTAGCCAGGAACACTCCAGGAAGACTTTCCTTAGCAGCTAGCTATACATCATGTTCAAATGTGACATGTAGGGACAAAACCTACATGTTTTCCAAAGGCAACTTTGAGTCTAATTGTCATCTTCATTCTGTCCACGTAAATGAGAAGTTACTTCCATCAGGGCTGAAGAACAACTGAACTAGATGCTGGCCTTAGTGAGATTCACACAAATCACCCATCAGCCCTTTCAGGGAGGGCCCTTTGCTTCCTGATTTATACAGCAGCTAAGCAGCCAGCTCACATACCACCCTGATCTGCAACAAGGTTTTCTAGGCACAAGAAAAGAGAGAGGGGAAAAATGGATAAACAGAATATGCGTGAAGAGCCTCATCTGCCAGTCAGGAAGGAAAGATAAATTGTATGAAAAGGATCCATGGCCTTCAGGAGGTTCTCACATTATCATTATAAAATATCACAGCTTTGATCAATAATCTATGTTATCTTATTCCTCATCCTCCTTTTACATCCACAAGCAATTGTTAATCTTTACCTTACTTGGAGTTAGAGGTGAGAGTCTGAGCACATCAGATCTTTGTAAAGTGTTTTGTCCTCTTGTGACAGCATTGAAAAGACAGTGTTCCATGACTGCATTTTTCTGTGGGAGCAGGATCTCTCAAGCAGCAGATATTGCCCACTATCATTAAGGAGCACTTGGATACTCAAGTGCAGAGTATCAGTATACAGATTTTGAAACCCAAGAGACCATCTTCTCTTTAATAGTTAATGCAAGGTACAGAGTTTCCCAGGCTCTTCAAGGATAACTCAAAACCTCTGATCAGTGTTTTTTGCTTAAAGTTACCAAAGAGGCCCCAAATTAAAACAAAGCACACCTGCAACAAAAATATCACATAAAAACTAACCACTATTTCTTTAGGACTTATGGGGCCAAGGCCTGCTCCATAAGGTAAATAAAGCAAATGTTAAGAATCAATGAGCTTGACCCATGGCATTCTATTCTCTGCAACAAACCAGCTAAAGGTCATGCTTACAAAGATGTGTCCATTCCATCTGTGATACAAGTGCACAAACAAGCACAGGAGAAAGGATGAAAGGATGCAGCCATGAGACTATTATTTGCAAGAATCTAGGCAAAACAAAGGTAAGACACTGAAAGTGAGGAAAGTTCTTGTCTTATAGGAGTGGCTAAATAAGTTCTCATTTCAAATAAGCTGTAAAGTTGTAACATTGAAAGGAAGAGTACGGACATGCAATGTAAAGGGGCAAAATCTACTACCCTGAGACAAAGGAGCTATTCAAAAAAGGAAAAAAACTGAGCTCAAATCCTTACTTTGCTGCTCATAACATTTGCTAACTAGCAAATAAATACTAAATGAATGAAAAGGTTTAGGGATTCAACATATATTGGCAAAGAAAGAAATCATCATCATCTGCATCCCCTACAGCTGCTGATACTAGCAGCCAACACACTCCCACTCTGATGTCAGTGATCTAAATGAGGGCCTTACTCTAACTGATAGTTTAATCCCAGGAAATCTCTGCTGAACTATTAGCTAAGGCTCTGACTTCCACAACAACAGCACACTGCTCCTCAAGCACAGAGAAGATTCCCTAGCTTCTGATTCAGGAACAGAAGATTCTGCAAATATTAAACCCTGGTGCAAAGTTCAAACTTACTTTCAAGACATCTGTTAACATGTGTTCACCACTACCATGAGCCCTCAGTGAACAGCAAAGAATCACCCAGTCCTTCAAGTGATTACAGCTAGGCTATGTCAGTAATAATTATTAAGTGCAGCAAAATGACATCTTGGCACTGAATATACATTCAGAACACATGAAAATACTGCAATGGCATTTCACCTTCCCTTCTAGTGGCTGGAAACTAAAGTATGTTCAGCTTTCAGAGTCTCTTGTGAATATAATCATTTTACATATAACTGGAAAATTTGTTCATGACTCATCTGCCTGTGTTACCAAATGAATTTTTTAATCCAATAGCCAGACATCTATTATGTGGGCTGCTAAATGATTTACATTGATTGAGAATGCACAGTATGCAGCTCTTGCAAATTTTATATGCTGGCTGTATGGGGAATGAATGCTTGTTGATTATGCTCCAAATACCAAGGAACAAAATTACCTAAGCCACTAAGTCCCAGTAAAGAAGCTAGAAATACAGCTATTGCTTCAACTACCTTAAAGAAACATATACTGTTTGGATCCTAAACTACAGTAAGTACATGGGAAACATACATTGGTGAAGAACAAGCCCATGAGTTCAGATCACTTTTTAAATCACAGAATCATAGAATAGTTAGGGCTGGAAAGGCCCTTAAAATAATTTAGTTCCAACCCCCCTGCTATGGGCAGGGAAATAACCACTGCTAACTCCTTATGCTCTACATCTTGTATTCCAGAGAAAAGCCTCACACCACACCTGGGGAAACAGAGAAGAATCCAGCTATCAGGAGAACTGGCTACCCTGGATTTGGAGAAGGCTGAGGTTCTTAATGACTTTTTTGCCTCAGTCTTCACT
>JASSUY010023591.1:10369-21608 GCA_032466535.1 Forpus xanthops | reverse complement strand
GGGAAAGGCGGATCTGGATGCATATGTTTTTTTATTTTATTTTATTTATATTGATCCATTGTGAAACCAAGCATTTTAAACACCCTGAGAAACTTTCAGTGCTCCATTTTTGAGTACAGAGTTGTGGAGAGCAAAGATTCCTACTCTCTCTTGAGTCTCTTTGTGTGGAAATTAATATTCAAAACACTGATTCCTAGTAAGGACCTTAGATAATTGATCTAGCTGAAGTCAAGGGATTACAAAATGTCTCTTTTCATGGATGTGTGGTCACTTCTCAGATTCAAATCTGACCCTGTCTCTTTGACATGTATTTTACAGATGGATTCTTCTACTTACATTCCAAAGTAACACCAGGGGGCAATAATGCATGAGTTATTCAGAATTTCTGAGCCTGAGAATATTTAAAATAGGTGATCTTCATTTGTTAACAAAAATTCATAATTTGCTTCATGCATTTAATTGGAAAGGACTTATACTAGGACACAAGCACTAGGACTTTCCTAGGATGGGACATTCCTAGGACAGGAAAGGAGGAAGAAGTATCACAGAAAATCACTTGCTTTCACATTGCTGGGATATTCTTAAAAGAAAGTGAGAAACTCTTTTTGGAAGGATATCTTCATACAGGAAATGGGTGTTTCTTCCAAACAAAATATTAAAGTACATTTTAAGATAATTTAATTTATTTTGTAATTTGGCAAAGCACAAATAGAGAAAAATCTCCTGGAAAGGAAACATGAGAGGAGAGAAAAGGGAAAATAACAGGGAAAAGGTACGAGAAAAAGTTTATAGAGGTAAGGAAAATGAAAAGAGAAAAAAAATAACTCTTCATAAGAGTACCTCACCTGCACAGCCCAAAGATTGCTCTTACCCTTACTGTCAAGTCTCTCTGTAAGTTTTATCTTTAAATCTAGATGATCTGTAAATTAAGAGTTTATCAAGGGAGGAGGGAAGGGTTTGGTTTGGTTCTCTCTGCTCTTGAAACTGATTTATCACACTTTCATATAGTGCCTTGGACCATATATTATTTATAACACCTTTGCTTACTCAGATCGCTATTAGTAAAGGACAATGTCTAAAGCTTGGATGTTGCATGGTGCTGAAAAATAAAAATCTTCATATCTTACTACTTTCAAGTCTCAATAAATTCAAGGTACCTGGATGGCTTTTTGTCTTGAATTTATGGTTTGGTGATTAACATCTTCAGGGCGCCTTCAGACATCAGGAGAAGGTTTTGCTTCAAAAAAGCTTTCTTTTAAGAACGTCAAGTGCAAAATTAATGATTCAGAATTCAGTCTGGAAGAAAGAGATGTAAGTGTGAAGTGAACCTTTAATGGTCTTTAAGAGGGAGTGACTGCTTAGAAGAGTTTTTATAGCACTGCATTTCCTGCTACTTCAATAATAATAACAGTAACAGTAAAAATGCGTACCTCTTATACTTCACTTCCCATCATCAGAGCTGAAGTAATTATGTTAATTTCTTATCTTAAAGCAAATGTTACCAAAGAAAAGAATGTGACAATATGGTATGTGTTTTCTACTGTGTTTTTAAGCAATGCAGCAGGATGGTTTTCTCTCCTTTACTGAGGTAGGATATGGAGTAGGACAAAAATAACACCCACATTTTAGACAAATCACTGTAATTTCCTTGAAGGTGAGGATCATGTCATGGTCACACATGCTGCCTGGCTCCTTTGAGTAGAAAAAAGAATACAATTATTACATTTAGTAACCTCACTATATCTGCTTTCAAATACACAGCACAGGACCAGCACGAGCCCACATCAGTATGACATGTTATTGACGCTTGATGCTACCTATAGGTTCCAGGCAGGCAGTTTCAAACAAGAATATTATGCTGTTCTTAAGAACATGAATTAAAGAGAAGTCTTAACATGCTCATCAGTCTGAGCAGGCTTCATTTTTTTTCCTGTCCTGCAGCCAATAAAAAATCACCATGCCATATGAAATTAATTCAGGTCATGACAGTGCAGCTGTAAAGCTATGGGAGAATTCATGGAGATTCCTCAGAACAGACTCTCTGTTTTCATGTTGCACTAAATGAGCCTTTTGGTTGAAAAATTTGTTATGATTCTCTTTGTTTCCAGTTTAAGATTAATATAGCTCCTGTGTTTTTGAGTCTCTCCAAGACAATTACTGATATTCAATGGTTTCTGCTTTGTGTACCTGTGTTCCATAGGTGTACCTTCACTTTATCATTGGCAAGGTATGAAAGGGAACAATAAGATATTCACATAGGTTAGGTTTCCATGAAGAGAACTTGCCTCTCACACTGGTGTTCTTTCTGCTAATTCAAAAGTAAAGATGAATAGTAACAATTCATTTCAGCTATATATTATTAATTTCAAGCAGTCTAGTATTTATTTCAACCACTTTATATTACCCACATGTAATGACCCTTGCCCACATAAATCAACCAGGAAGATTTAATTCTCTTACCAATGAATTCAGTTATGTTCATTTCCAGCCTCTTCCTGCAAAACTCTTAACATAATATTCTGCTTTTCCTTAGTCCTCTTGAAGAAGTAACATGTAACTAAACACTTCAGTGAAACTCAGAAATCACCCTTCAGCTCCTAAATGCTATTAACTGCAAGAACACATAGTTTCGTGTCGCTGTACTTAGCTCTTCTATGCTAGTTTATACTTGATTTTGCACTGTCCATTTTTGTTGAATGAGGTGATAATTAAACATATGCAGTCTATAGAACAGAAAGTGTTATTGAAAACTAACCAGCAAAGGTCACAGAATAAATACATTGACAACTTGCTAAGAAAAGAGATTATCCAAAGTCTTGACTTGGTGTTATTTTAAATCCCAAGGCACAAGAGAGTTTTTATTCCTTCTCAATTCCTTTGTTATTTGGGGATTTCTATGCATTGCTTAGCTTTAATTTCTGTCAAAGCCATCCAATCAACTCTGTTGACTACTTGGTGAAATTCCCTTCTACACTTGGGTCAGTATGTACTGAAGAAGAAGGTTATCTTCGCTATTAAACCTTTGACTTCTTGTCTTTTGAAGAGATCATTTTGCATTTTGCTATGGCAGAGCTGTAATTAGATCTGTTAATTAAGGGCAGAATGAACTTTTTAAAACTTGAAACCCCTTTGCATTTTTGATAAGTTTGCTTAGGTTGCTACTGACCTTCGTACAGGGTTTGCCACTGCTTATTAATTGTTAAATTTTAATTAGGCATGCTGATGAATGTGCTAGCCTTTGCAATAAATAAAAGGTAGCTTCATTTGTAATCGGATATTTACCAGTCTACAGTGAAATTATCTGCTTTCCTAGAACACAGTTAATTTAGCATATTTTGATAACAGTAATTGGTGGTATATAAAACTCAAACCCAAACAGATAATAACTCCCTGCTTCACGGACTGGATTACTAGTTCAGACTGAGCTAGGACGCTGGATCTGAAAAACATTCCATAGGCACTTGAACTAAATGACTTTAACAGCTGAGCAGATGTTCATGGTATTTTAACTGAAATTCTTTCAAAATGTGTTTCCCAGAGAAGAATCAACCTTTCCTGCAGAAAATGCAGGTCAGACCGAGGAGATAGAAAGTGAGGGGATGAAGAACAGGATCATCTTTCATGCCTAAGGGAGACGGAAATTTGCAGCACTAGCAAGCAACCTGATTTCTTCTTTGCCAGTAATAACTATGTGGCCAGTTCTTGTGCATGAGTGACCTATCCAGTGACTCTACAGATTAACCGAACATAAAGGTTGTGGAGCAAAATATAGGAACCTGTCCTAAACTCCCATGAAATCAAAAGGTACAGAAATCAAAATGATCCTTTCAAACTAACCAATAGCCCCATATCTGAAAGAAATAGCAAGTATCTATCCTGTTTGATTACTCTAGTATAATCAGTAACCACACTGTTTAAATTTGACCTCCTGCCACTCTCAACTCTCAACAGAGAATCTCTCATGATGAATGAGGCATTTAATTTACCATGTTCATTACCAGAGCAAATAATCACCAGCTCCTGATGTAGCACACTCATGTGCAACTCCAACCTCAGTGTTGGCTAAATATCTCTAAGCTGTGCAGCAAACTTTACATAATGGAGACAGGGACTGAAATCTTGGTTCAAGTACAAGAAAGTGGCAAAAGTCACCCTTAATTCCCATACAATCCCTGCCCAGCTTCAGAGATCAGCAACCACATGCTCTGCACTGCTCTGATCAGGACCCACCACATACTTAATGAAATGTTTCTGCTGCTGGGGCCTATTTTTCAGCTGTTTCACTGTTTGCCTTCAAGAAAGAAAATGTACAATTCACTTTTTGCTGGGAAGTTTATTAAATATGTCTTCTCGCCAAGGACTGCCTAATTAAATAATTATCATGTTGTCTCCATTATTACTGATGAAATGCTACACAAATTTCATTAGGGATGGTCCATACAGATTTTGAAAGCCAACAGAGTGTACTGCTCAGAACTGTGTGTGTAGTGCCAGGGGTTCTCTGTCCTCTGACCATCTCAAAGTGTGTGGTCACTGCTGTTTGGTTTGATGCCAGCTTTTCAAGCGCCGAGTGCTGCTTTAAAGATTCACACTGCAAGCAGCAGGGCTGATGATTGACTTACTGGGGTGACTTCAGGCAGTCATGAAAGCACTACTTTTCAAAGTCTAGTGCTTTGGGAGCATTCTACCATACTGCGGGCATATGTTGCTAGTGGTATACCTAGCTGGTAACTGGACTTACAATGAGAATTCAGAGACAGTAGGCAAATTCATTTTCCAGGTTCTAATAACTACATCTTCCTAGAAAAGAAGTTCAATAGACTCCTTGTTTGGGACTCAGTGAAATGTGTTTCATTATCTCCTGACATTGAAAAAGAGACCTAAGCCAATTTCCAGAGAGTGTTCAAGTAACATGTCTGCTGTTAACCATGTTTTATCCATAGACGTTCCTGGCAAGTCCACTGAGAATCAAATATTTTTCTTTTGATTTCAGGTATGTCTGCATGCCTGGCTTCACTTTTCCATGAAACAGCAAAAGAAATATCTGAAAGCTTTCCCCCTTGCAGACATAAAAATGACATTACATCTTCAGCACAGGGTGGGTCATGTTTTATCTGATACTTCAAGACACAGGATAATGCATTTTATGCAGTGCTGCTGATTTAAGTGAGGACCAACACTCTAGAAATACTGTTGTTACCGCAGCAGAAAATGGGGCATGAAATAGAGGCTGCATATCAGTCTTTTTAATAATGATCTCCTCAGAGCTGTACTAATGAACTGGAAGCAAGGAATTATGGTTGAGCAGAATTTCTTCTCCTTGAACTTAGAATAGCAGCAGGACAGGAAGGAGCTGTAATAGAATGTTATTTTACAAGAAGTAAATAATGTATTAGAGTCTATAAGGATGTCAGCAGGAGAGTTAGAACTGTCATAGCATAATCCTGACTTGAGCAGCAATGTGTGAAAAAGTAGCCTGCAGCAGTTTTTCCAGCACTTCAATAATTTCTGCTTTCTCACTGATCTTTGTTTACTCTACTTACCTTGTCAAAAAAATGTTTTACCTTATGTTAAAATGCAAGCTAAAAGAGGAAAATGTATTCCCAGAAATCCCAACTTTTCAAGCATACGTATTTTCTTTACTTTCTGACTTGTTGTTGTGGAAAAGATGGAAGAATTGTGTTACCTTCACTTAAAAAATATGAAGAGTAGTAGAACCATAAATAAAAGGAAGAATCCTATGTCTTTGCTGCTTCTTTTTCCTTCCAACTAATGAATAATTCAAAAAATTGGCAGTATTACGCTTCACATCCTTGTGATATGATGGCAGGTTTTCCAATAAGTCCTCAAATGTAAGCTCAGGAGGGTCATGAAACTACACAGTTATCATTATTGGAATACAACAGTGTCTTCCATGATACTGCAGTGCCTTTATATCATTACTGAGGCAAGGCAGAGAGGACAAGTTTGAAACTAAATAAAATGCTGAGTATTAAACTGAAGTCACAAAAAATGGGGAAGGGGACTGATATCATTTCCTTTTGCATAGGACAGGTATTTAAATTTCCTTTAACCATTCTTACATGAACGTAGTAAAGTCTGGGGAACAAACTACTGCAGACTTTCAGGATGGTTTTACTCCTGCCTTCACATCATGCAAAAAGTTCAGAGTATGTACCCCCAAAGTGATACTTTCATGAGGCATCTCGGGCACAACTTCAGTCTGACTTTATAGAGGATCTAGGGACCTCTACTTTTCTTTAAAAAAGAAGTGCTTCTGTCATTACTTTCCTAACGGGTGCTCTTGCAGAACCCATGTTCCTATAAAATTCTCTCACCTCATCCCAGTCAGAGCCTCAGAAATACCGTGTCATGCTTTTAATTGAAATTGTATTGGCTTCTCTAAGTTTGAGAGAGACCTTTAACATCAGTTTGATGTAATGTGTTTGTGTGGAAGATTTGTCTTGGTTTTAAGGAAATACATTAAAAACCTTTCACTGAGAATGTGAGATACTGCATTGTCCTTGAAATTGTGTTAGGACCTTCAAAGCCATTTAATCTCAATTAAAGCAGAGCACAGAAGATAAGGTGCTCTGAAGATGCATTAAAGCATGTTACAGTGCCAAGCCTCTGTGCACTTTGACACATCCTAAAAGCACTGTGGCATTGGTTTAAAGGTACGGTTCAAAAATCTCCTTGTGACCCATTATCCATGGATCATTAGCATAATTCAGAACTATTACAGCTCATTGTGCCAATGCATGCTAACAAGAACTGTTAATGTATGAAGTCTTGACATGATAGATAGTAATGCCTCTGGCTCTGTCATGTCAATGGATGTTTATGTATTAAATAAAACACACCAGGGGATTAGATAGTTTGGAGATTGCAAATTCACTGTAATGCCTTTTAATTCAAAATAACCATTTGTAATCTATGCTGGAACTGCAAAGTACAACCAAGTTTTGACCTCGTGGGCAGTCAGAAACCTATTTGGAATTACTTAAGTTTCTCAGTACAGTCCTTCCACCACAGGACAGCATCCTTCATATCATTCCAACTGGTATCCTAAGGATTGCTGGCAAAATGAAGCCCAGACTACCCTCACAGCTGAGTGAGCACAAGACATTTCAGGGTGACATGAACAAGTCTGTGCTGCCATTGATTTTTCTGCACTAATTCAGAGGATAAACAGAGGACTCAATTCTCCAGAGTTATCAATCTGGCACCTTTCAAGCACATTTAGATTGGCATGGAATTTTTTCTGTTTTCTTTTTTTCTCCTTCCTAATTACATGTTAAATGTAGCAGTGTTAACAGATGTCACTAGAATAAAATTCCTAAGGATTTCTAGAGCAAATAACACTAGGAAAAAATTGATTCACAAAGAACTGTTTAACTATCATAATCATTGAGAATAAACTACATTATTTTCTTACATGCCTACTTCAATACTGGGTTAGAATTATTTTGTTGCAAGGTTTTTCCAAAATTTCCAGCGAACAGTGATGAATGATGACCACATAGGAAAAAAGATTCCAGTATCTGAAGGAGGCCTACAGGGACGCTGGGGAGGGACTTTTCATTAGGGACTGTAATGATGGGACAAAGGGTAATGGGTTCAAACTTAAACAGGGGAAGTTTGGATTGGTTATGAGGAAGAAATTCTTCACTGTAAGGGTGGTGAAGCACTGGAATGGGTTGCCCACGGAAGTTGTGAATGCTCCATAGCTGTCGGTGTTCAAGTTTGGGTTGGACATAGCCTTGGGTGACACGATTTAGTGGGAGGATGATCTTAAGGTCCTTTCCAACCATAACAATTCTATGATTCTATGATGAAACAGTGAGAATTTGGCAGCCACAAAGATTAAAATCATTGGGTCATGGTTTTTACAGTGATCTAACTTCCATGCCTATAATTTGTGTACATTGCAAAACCCTACTGTGTCACAAAATGGATTTGTAATTGCAACATGCTAAAGAGTACCACATGAGTACCATGATACCCTGGCTCAATTTTCTACTTGATTTTTGGGCTTAGAAAACCATTTTTTTATTTCTGTCCACCTTAATATGTTGGGTGATTTTTTTAAGCAGCTCACTTACTACAGAAGTTGATTGTTAATACATTTACAGCTGGTTTGGTTAATAAATTTAAAAAAAAAAATTACATAGGGACTAGAACTAATTAATATACCAGAATACCTGTTTAGGTTCCTACAAAATAATGATCTTAGGATCACAGAGTTAGAACAGCTTCGAAAGGCAGTGGTGAGAGCTGGAAAGATTAAGCCTCTTTGAAAGCAGAGCTTGTTAATACATCTGCCTGCATGTGGACAGACACATTAAAACTGATGCCCACGACCCCACTCATAACAGTAACAGTAATTAAACATCTTTTTGAAGTCCATTACTGCCACTGCCTCTTTATTTCACTCTAATACACATCAGTAATTTTTAATATGTATCTATTCTGGACATGGCAAAGCAGGTCACAAAGAGATGAGCACACTTACGTGAAAATACTCAATGCACTATTTTTGCAGTTACTGTAGAAGGACTGTTTGTTTAATGCTATTGAGGACTTCTGCCACAAGTAACACTGATAGAAGCAGAAAAATGATCTATGGAAAATGATTTCTAAATAAGATGGGAATATCACTTACCCTTGTCAAAAACTCTGCTGTTCATCTTCTACTGGACCACAGTGCCTGGAGCAGGATCAGCACACCAAATTCAGACAAGTCTCTTCTGCACTCCCTGAGCTGGCTCTGGAGGAGTTCTAGCCTTGGAGCCATGTGGCCAGGCCAGCTAACAGCCAGCTGAAACCTGAGCAGAAAGAAGCCAGCTCATCTGGCTAGCCCAAAGCATGGGGAAAGCAGATGTGCATCTGTCTGCATTTGATCACAACGTTTTCCACTTTTTTCCTTCCAACTTTGCCCTTAGATTTTGAAATAAGATCTGCTCCTTTTGCCCAGTCTGAGTATGGTCTCAGGAGTTACTGTCTCACCTGGAGGAAGCCCATAAACACCCTTTCACTGTCCTTTGCCCACAGGCCTGAAGTCTCCAACATCCAGACAGAAACTGGACAGCATCCTCTGCAGATCAGCTTCAACTGTGTGCTGACGTTCCTTCTACTGTGCGGCATGGAAAAAACAGTTCCAGCACAGCACATAGAATTGTTGCACTTTTAATCTCACACTAGTGTATTCTCCTCACTTAGTCCATTGCCTAAAATATGAACAAAATCTGGATTTTATCTTATTAGTGACTTGGTTCAAGCTCAGATTTCCGATACTTCTGGAACTATTTCAGTGATGAGCTGTAGATGGAGTTATTAACCCACCAGATGCATTTGACAGAGGAAAAAGCCCTCAATGTTTCTTCTCTGAAACATTTCTGATCTTCACAATTGTTTATTCATTCACTAAAAATAGTACATTGAAAAGCAGGAAATAGCAGAAGACTGGTGTTATTGAGGCACATGACAGATATTACAGATATATGGTTTGGAAATGCCACATGACTGCTTGTTCACATACCATTATCCACCTTTAAGCACTTCTTAATGAAGTCTAGACCTGAAGACAAAGAACAGCTATTTTCAGCTGAGCTTGAACTTGGGTAAAGGTCAGACCCTAAATTCACCACTACGGTTACAAACAAAACCACCTTTACCTTCCATGACATGCTGATTGCCTGTTGAAAATATTAGGATGACAATTTCTGTCTCTGTAATATAAGATGTCTCAACTGTTATAGTACTTGCACATTTGTAAGGAAGCAGAAGAACCTGTCAGCAATGGGTTAAAAAAGTCCCCTGGAACTGCACCATAAGCAAATTTTATTCCTGTTCAATGATTTATTTCAATGCAGTTGTCTCTGAAGGATAAAGAAGAAAACCTTAGGTTATTCACAGAAGCAGGTAGTTAGGGCACAAAGGGATTTTTCACCTTCAGATTGAATTATGTATTCTAAAATGAGGATGGCCAACTGGGATGGTCAACCAAGCATTTGTTCAAGACTATTGAATATCACTAGTGGAAGAACTCTGCTGACCTGAAGGCTTCTTGGATAATCTGAAAGCTCAGCTGTGGGAGAAAGTGAATTAACTGAGACTGCTGGGCCTGAAAACTAACAGCCAGTCCTAAACAGCATCCTGGAGAGCTGTTTGCTTCTAAGACACTCCTCACTCTCCTCCTCCTCTACCTGCTTTTCCAAACTGGTAGGCATTTCCTTATCACCCTCAGCAACATGAAGCTATAAAGATACTGTCTGTACAGTTAGGAAGGCTGGTCTAATCTCTCCTAGCCAGCTGTTCTTAGCAACTGAATAATCAAGCAAACATGGAAGTGTCTTCTCACACCAGGAGATCCACACTGCAAACCTTAAAGCAAAGAGAACACACCAGCCAGGCCACTGCTTCTGATATACTGCACTAAACAGGAGGAGACACTGGTCCATGTTTATTAGACCCTTGTACTGCACTACAGAGCACATCTGTCACAGGCCTGAAGGCACACTGACTGAGTGGTCCTTTTTCTTCCCCTGGCCTTCCTCTGCTCCCTCTGACAGTCTAATGTAATAATAAGGGCTAAGAGAAACAGCTTGTTTTGAGGTCAGTATTGCTTGCATATATTTTAATGCACAGAATTTTCTCTATGTCTTCTGAATCTGAAAGAACATGTTGATCACCTTGACTTTCTTCTGTATGTTTATATACTCCTAGATATACATACTTCCACTGTTTGCCGAATGCCAGACGTTTCATTTACAGCAGAACACTGTAGGAAGTGTACTCATTCTAAAAACTGCCAACACAGATATGCGTTACTTGTCAATCAGAGCAAGGTGGTCTTAGAAGTGTCTGTGTAAGCTTATACAGTATTAAAAATGCAAATTTTCTTATGCAGATGTCACAAGACAAATGGCACACAGAAAATTGTTCACATTTACAGGCAGTGCAAATATCATGCCTTTTAGCTATCTAAAAAGTATGCAAAGTTGCTATTTAAAATTAAAAGGCTCTGCAAAATGTTTGTTATAATCCTTATGATACTGCAATTATTTAAATGAAAAACCTTCACACCAACCAAGACAATAATTTGAAGGCTCACTAAAAGAAACAAGCCGTAATAATGTATTCATGTTAAGATGCTGCATTAAATGGAAGAACTACTTGAAAAGATGTATGTCTGACTCTCTGTTACCCTAGGCCACTTTAGACTTTGATAGAACAG